>JAPZDV010000026.1:24111760-24138223 GCA_029814665.1 Acanthurus lineatus
GTCATTTTTAGAGTATTAAAAGTTGCTTAAGTGAAGAATCACAACAGGAAGAGACAAAATACATACAGAATTATTCTATACAAGGGTTTTTGATGGTTTTAACAAGATTAAAACAAACATGCTTGATCAAAACTAAAGGTGGAACATGAACTCAGGAGTGTTTTGTTTAGAAAAAAAAGGTTAAAAATCACATAAAAGTTTTATTCTTTATGCAAAAGAAAATGCTTAAATATGAACCGTTCCACAGGACTACAAATACTTTGAAAACAAACTTATTTTGATGTATTTTTCATATTTTTATTCGAATATTTATGATTCTTTACTTTTGTTCTTTTTATATTTTTCTTATCTTTTTTCTTACTATTTTTTTGTTGCTTCAACAACAACAAGACTGACTCTTTGTGTGTCATAAACCTCATAAACCTGATCTTTATTCTTGTTATTCTGCACATGGAAAAGGAAATGAAATCTGCATTATGTCGCTGTGATGTGCATTTCCTGCTCTTATCGCTGTGAAGCATTCGCTCTGTGTTCGAAGACGGCAGGTCTGAGGAGTGACGGGTCGAGGCCACGCGTTCGAGAGCTGGAGCGTCTGCAGAGAGCGTTTACAGTGATAAAGTCATCTCTAACACATCTGAACAACAATCATTTTCCCACAATGCAACTGCAGCCACTTGGCTTTTGACCCTGCTGGACATTATTCGGGAAACGTCTGCAGTAATTACCGGACTCAAGGGCAGATGAAGGATAAATGGCTTTTATCTGCATTCTGTGAGATGACAGCAGTGTCAATATGCAAAGATTATGAGAAAATGAATAGAAAATCAAGGTTTGAAGAGATAAAACAACAAAACCAGCAAGGTGACTGCAGAGATAAAACAGCTGTAACGTGTTTAAAAGGTCAAGGCCACGGCTGGAGTTTAAACCTCAGATTTTAAATGAGGGATGATGTTTGATTTTTTGTGCTACAACAAAATATTTTTTACTTATTTCACAAAAAAATAGAAATTCTTCTCATGAAATCAACACTTTTCATGTATTTTCATGTTCCTATGAAGTCTGTTTGCCCAGAATGTCTTTAAAATGTCACAAACTTCTCCTCTTCAACACTTTTCTCAGTTGTTTAGTTGTTCAGTGGTGAGAAGTGACACAAAAATTTCAACAAAAAAGCAACAAAACAACATGATTTCACTGCATAAACTCTCTGCAACATCACCTGAGTTAAATGAATAAAAGTCATAATATTTGGATCCAGACAGGAACAATAAAAACGTTCATGAACTTACTTGAGTACGTGTGTGGAGCCGTTGATCTGGGTGGCCGTGCAGGGGGCGCTGGAGCCCAGGATGGACGGCCTGCGGTACCTCTTCCTCCCGCAGCAGAGGATGATGAGGAAGGCACGGCGGAAGGACTTGTTGAGGAAGGCGTAGAGGATGGGGTTGAGCATGGAGTTGATGTAGCCCAGCCACAGGCAGGCCACCCACAGCTTCTCCGGCACTGTGTAGTCTATAAAGGGGTCCACCACGTTGGTGACGAAGAACGGCGCCCAGCACAGGCAGAAACAGCCCATGATGATGCACAGAGTCTTCGCCGCCTTCGTTTCCGTCCGCATGCGGTGGTTTCGTTGGTGGTCGGCTGAATCCGACGTCGCGCCTGCACCTACGCCAGCACCTGAGGTACCAGGCGCGCTGTTGGTGGCTCCTCCCGCCCGCTGCAGCATGCTGATCTGCAGGGCGTGTGCCCGGGCCGTCACGTAGATCCTCTGGTAGGCCAGCACCATGAGGACCAGAGGGATGTAGAAGGCCACCACCGAGCAGGTGAGAGCGTATGGCTTGTTGACCATGAAGACACAGGAAGTGGAGTTGGTGCCGTCGCTGTGGCGCCTCTCTTCGATCTGATGACAGAAAGCACATCAGAGAGGAGAGTTAGACCAGTGAATGTGTGTCTGTAACCTGTTGCAGCATTTACATTTACATCACAACAATATTAAATAGATAACCTCCACAAAACAGAAGCTGCAGACTTTTTAAAAGACAATATTTGCTCTGCAGGGCCATGAGCGGTGTGAAAAACCAGAAAACCTTCACAAACAAACAGACAGAAAATGACAAAGATGACACTTTTAAACTTGAAGCTACAAAACTGGTGCATTTACATCCTTTTTCACCTGAAAGTCAGAGTTGATTTTGTCAACCAAAGCTACAGTCTTTTGAAAGACAAGTAGTTTAAATGCCTATAATTGCCTAATAACCTTAATAAGAAAGAGTGGAAAATACTCATAAAGTTGGTTTTTTTTGCTCATTTCAGTCAATTTTATGACTGAAATTTTGATTCAAGACTTCTTTGTTTGATTTTCTGGCTAAAATTTCCATCACTAAGCTTCAATATTTGCTTTGCTTCAATCTGATTCCACCTTTTTTTAAGGGAAAACATTGTGCCTTAAGGTACCAGCAGCCACTGAGAGTAATCTGAGTACTTTAACATATTCAACAACTGCCTCCTGCAGCAGTATAATCCTGCTCCTGGCTGACGGCGTTGGATGAATAAAACGTGTTATTTCATGCTTTGATAAAAATTAAAATTAAAATGCATCTACCCCTGAAAACAGCTTAGTATTACAGTCATGCTCACATGACTCAATTCAATCACATGCACACACACGCACACACATGCACACACACACACACACACACACACACACAGACGCTCAGACCGACACACACTTCAATGAAAGTGAAAGGTGGGATTTTGAGAATACAATAAGTCCCCCTGTAAGCAGCTCTGCCTCCAGACTTCACAACAGCCCACTTTAAATCCACAGCCGAGTCGCCCTCGTCAAAGGGAGAACACAGATCCTGAGGGGGTGGTAGGGGGGGCTCGGCACGTCACCATTAATCACACTGAAGTCCCATCCCGCTTTTTCATCTGCTATCATCTTATCTCTGCGGGAAACTACGGCTCCGAGCCACCAGATGAATAATAACAGAGATCAATGCGCATGGCTGCGAGGCCAGACTCCCCCGAGTGTGAGACCCAAGTTTGATTTTTTATGAATGAGCCGACGTGTGTAAGTGTGACGTGTTCAGTGTGAGAGTCAAAGTCATCTTCTGCTGCACGAACACACATAAGGATGGGGGGAAAGTGAGAGTACGTGACAAAACAAGGACAGAGGAGATTTATGCATGTTGCAGGTTTTTCTCACAGAGGTCCTTCGTTTTCTCTTTTCTCAGTGAGATGGAGCTTCGTTACAAGTAAATCCTGCCAAAGGGAACCCTGGAAACTGCTCTTGTCATTGATTCCACTTTAATCTTTTAAGCCGAGGAATAAAACATCTTCATCAAGACACCGAAACACTTTCTGCAAATGATCTCTATAATTCTTTATGTTTTTTCTTCTTTGAGGCTTCAAAGTCTTCAGATGCTTCACGTGGTTAAATCACATCATCTTTACAACTTATTAAAGTCAAGTGATGGCTGATTAGGTGAACAAGATGCATCAAAAAACTTTAACTTCAGGCAAAAACAGTTAAAATCAGCCCTGCCTATAATGAGATTTCTTTATTTTGATCATTTCTTCATTCGAACTAATAACTAAAATGAGTTTTTCTTTTGATCAACTACAGGCGGTTGCAGATTATTTATTGCTTGTTACAGTTTTGATATACGGGTTAAGAATCAGTTTTACTATTCTATGTTTATTGATTTGATTAAAAAAAACTGCATAAGCACAAAATTATTTTATTCTTTCTGTCAAGCTAAATTAAAAGCTTCTGTAGAAGAATTTAATAAATGAAAAAACATATTAAATCAGCTTTAAATTTGCAGTTTTAGTAAAGTTTTAATCTCTGTCTGCGAGTCCTGCTGATAAATCATCAACATGTCCATTTTCAAACAGAAAACATGATGTAATGTTGATTCCTTTTGGCCGTAAATTCTTAATGAGTGAGTAAAAATAGACTGTGACTGCGTTCGTATCCAGCAGCACCTGAACTTTGGCTGTTTCGTCGAGTTTTGGAGCTTCACTTTGAGCCAAAACTGACTGTCTGCTCAGAATATTTAACAGCTCTAATTAAACCCAAAGAGAGACGCTGCCAATGCTGCTGCACAGCGCTCGCTTCAGACTGCTGTAAACTTCTGTCTGTGTGTGTGTGTGTGCGCATGTGTGTGTGTGTTAGAGAGAGAGAGGGGAAAGCCAAGATGTGTGTTTTGTGTGTGTGTGTGTGTGTGTGTGTGTGACTGCCGAAGCTGCCAAAACTGAGTCAGCCGGTCCTCCTGTTGACAATCAGCTCGGAAGTAACTTTCACTGGCGTTCGGATAAAGGCAGACGAGGGCGAGCGAGGTTAACAGTGGCTTGGGAGTCTCTCTCTCTCTCTCTCTCTCTCTCCTCTTTGTCTGCACATCTGTCTCCCTCTTGCTCTCATTCAACATCAGTTTGGTCTTTTTTTATTCATCTTAACTGATTTCCCAAACTTTGTATCCACTAATTTGCATAAAAACATTGTTCGGTCTTGAATATTAATGTAGTTAGTTATGTTTAATATTCAGTGTTCAGTGTTTAATGGCTGCAAAAAAACACTAACAAGTTTCACACTTATCACATATTGTAAATATTCATGAGCTTTGACAGTTTTATGTTGAGTTTATACTGTTTGATCATTTGTTTTATCTTCATGAGGTAAGACAGAAGGGAAAGATCCACCTGTAGAAAAAAGAAACTAATGGAAAATAAAAGCATTTAAAAGAAATCAAACAGTAAAGAAAATTTAAAAAGTATGAAAAAGTGTAAAAAAAAATAACTTACTCTGGAGATTTTTTTAAAAAATGATTTAAATTACTGCAAAGTTTTGCAGCAGAGAAGGCAGATATTTGATCCTTTTGTTTCAAAGGACTTTAAGTTTTTTAAAGGTCACAAGAATTTAAAAGTGTTCCCTCCTCTTCAGCCCGTCGTGTCTGATAATAAATTAAAATTTCAGATTGAATTCTTCGCCCCTGTGTGTGTGTGTGTGTGTGTGTGTGTGTGTGTGTGTGTGGAGGGAGGCCAACACTGCAGTAACCTGCTCTCTGTGCTTTGTCTTTGTTACTGCAGCAGTTTGCAGCCACCTGCATCGCCTCCTTGGCTCAGACAGGAACATCATAAATTACAGTTTCTTCGCCTCGAAGATACAAAAGCCTGAGTTCAGTTTTCGGCACTCTGAAATACAAAAACTTGTGTCTCTGACTTTGGGAGTAACTTCCTGACAGGAAGAAGAAATATTGCTTAAATTTCTTAAAAGAAACAAAGCCAAGAATTACCTATCACCTCTTTATAGCCTACTGTACATCAGAGGATAAATGGTTTGTTTCAGGGTCATTAGAGGTCAAATAATAAAACCTTTGGACCTTTTTTCTACGTTCAACCTCTTTTATTTTGCTTTATGTTCTCAACTTGTTCTGGCTCTCTTGAATCCAGTCGTTCCTGACTTTTACTGCCTGTGACAACTTAGAACAAATAAACACTGTCTTTGCTGTGGATCAGGTCATTCATTGAAATGGGTTTAAGAGGCCCGAGGTAAATAAACTGTTGACTAATTAACAAGAAGGAAAGACACTGAGAGTTTTGTTTGAGAGAGTTTTACATCTTCTTTTCCTCCTTTGTCACTGGATAAAGTTGCAACTGAGCAAATGTACCTACTGAAGGAATGTGACATGGTTTAAAGCTGCAAAAACACCAGAAATTTAACCTTAAGTGCCGTTTTAAAGGTTAAAAAGAACCTTCAACCTCTTTCTTCTTCTTCTTTTTGCTTTTTAAACCATTGTTTCCCCTTCACATGTGTGCAGACTCATGGTTTGGGAAACGTCTTCACCTTCACACTGTGTCTTTTAGCATTTTTTTCCCATGATGGCTTTGTTTAACTCGCAGTATTTCCCTCCTCATCCCTCTTTTTGTTTCCCAGCTTGCATCATATTTAAACAAAACTCACCGCACAAACAAGACCCTCACACACACTGACTCCTCCTTTAAATACTTACCATTACAGACTGAAATATAGGAAAGGCTTGACTCCGTGTCTGCCGTGTCGATGGCCTCGTCCTTCTGTCTCTGTGTCTGTCATGTTGATGTTGTTTCCATAGCAACACTCGAGACCATTACTTCATCATGCAAACAAAAACTCGCCTGATCGACACGAGCAGTTCATGTGAATCTCGTTCTTCTCTTTTTCCTCGTTCTTGTGCTTCCTTCATTTTTTTCCCCGACAGGAAACTCTGTTTTCACTTCACAGCAGACTATTAACTTCATAAACTTGCACTTCCTGAGGTTATGTAACATAATTTATGCTCCATCTTCAATCTTCAACCCGAACCCACACACACACACACACGCTACAGGACTCACCAGGTGGTCGATGCCGATGCTGTTCCAGCCCTGCATGATGGGCAGGAAGGAGATGAAGGTGGGAATCACCCAGCAGCCACCGATCATCAGAGCAACGCGCATGGGCGTCATTTTGTTCCGGTAGACCAGAGGCTGGCAGCAGATCGCGTAGTACCTGCAGAAAAACCACGGAAACGGAAAAACCAATTAAATCAGAGCCGGCAACACGTAACATGATACACACAGATACACAAGGTGTCGTGGAAAACTTCTGAGTCCTGCTGCACATGAATGAAGCGCTGCATGGTGATGTGCATGAAGCAGGTACAAGAAATAAATGTTGTGAGTATTTCAAGTTACATCGTTTGATCATCATCAGGTACACACACTTTTTTCACAACTGGTGTGTGTGCATTTGTGACTGGCCTGAAACTTGGGTCTGCAAGCTGCAAACCAAAGGCCAAATTTAATTTAAAAAGGAACAAAACGAGTCACAGGAAGCCAAATCCAGCGAGTTGGGGGGGTTTTGGGAGAAGGGACTGTGTGGTTGCAGGAGAGAAACTTGCACATTTCCGATGTGCTGGACATTTGCACAGAGTTTTCTCCCTCAGAGCATCACAGTGGTGCTCTGTGTTAGCAGTCTCACCCCGGGGGATAAAATTCACGGTGCACAACCCTGCAAATGTCAAAGGAAACAACCAGAATGCACTCGGTCCCTCTCACGACCTGATGTGCCCTCTACAGGTTCTTCCACTGTGAAGACTGATGTTTGGGCTCAGGGTTGCAGCCCTGGTGACGATCCTTGACATGAGTTTAGGTCAACCTGTGTCTGTTATCTAAGACACGGCGGCTCTTCACTTTATGAGCCAGAAAATCACAAGTATACAAGTACAAATGGACAAATGGACAGAAAAACATGTGTAACAGCAGCTGATAGTAAAGAAACTCAGAATATTTAATCACAAAAGGTAAAGCGTTAACCTTCTAAATGCATATTATTGTGCAGCAACAGGAACATTTAACAAATATTTGATTGCACCTCAAATAATTTAGTTTATTCTCAAATAAAAGTGACTTAAAAAATAAACAATGCTAATAAAAGAAAAGTTAAAGATGAAAGAAAGTTGTGAATGACGTCTTTTTAAAGCCTTTTTGGCATTTTTAGCACAAACTTGCAGTAAGTAAACAGCATCAGGGATTTAAAGTCCCACATCCCTGAAAAGCAGCCAACAATGAGGGCCATATTTAGGCCGGAACAAAGGGACACAGTTTCCAGTGTTTTCCACTGTCACTCACTCCCTCCGCTTTTGTCTCACTTTTCCATTTCAAATGAGCTACTTTGGCAGACGTGAGGCTGTTTGCTGCCATAACCACCAATAATTAAACACTAGAACATTTTCAGAAACCAAATGTGAGCTTCACTTTCTCCTCTGCTCTGTTTTTTGTCTCCTGTGTTTTTTTCCTTCATCTCTCTTTCACTTCTGTGACGTCAGTCTGTCATCATCCTTCACTCTTATCGTCTCAATTATCCTAATTCGACTCGTCTCCTTCCTGTTGTTTCTTCTATCTCTGAACTGACACCTTTTACCTTTATTCCCTCTGCAGTTGGGCAGTTTTTCTTTATATTTCTGTGTCTGAAGCTTATCTGGTGTCTGAAAGTACAGTAAAGAATGACAGGAGGTGAAAATCTGTCAGGACATTATCACATCTCTCTCTGTGCAAACAGACTAATTTCCTCCTGGAAGTCGGTCATTCGTTAGCTGCAACATTCCTGCTGAAGGCGGATGTTCAGTTTGTCGACATGACATCCCGTCACTTGTCCTCCATGACAGTTATGACTCTTATGAGAGACTGATGGAGAAACTGCTGCAGAGACTCAACTTAGTGTTGTATCATTGAAACTTTTTAAATCTGTAACTGAATGTTTGATGTGCAGAATTTTCTTTAAAGAACATTTAAAGATATCAGTCCCTTTCTTCTACTCATTATCTGGCCTTTCTTTTGTCAAATTTGAGGAAAAATCGCTGTATACTTAACTGGTATTTCTCTGTTTTATGCCAAAAAGATGAGTGTTAGATTTAACGACCTTTTGTGACTGGATTTTCTTGTTTCCGTCGACCTCCTCAACAGGATTATATTTGTTCGTCTCAGTTCATTTGTAACCTGCTCAACATCGAACTCACACACACAGTTGACATGACAACAACATGTGTGTGTGTGTGTAGGCTTCAAAGACTACATCAGGAATTCCCAGCATGCTGCTGGGCAGTGATAGGATGAACGGAAACACAAAGATGACAGAGAAATAATATGAATATATGCAGGAAGAAGAGCTGAGAGAGGCGGGCAGGAGAAGAAAGAGGAGAAGGATGGAAAAAGAAAAGAGGAAATGAGAAAAGGAAAAAGGAGAAAGAAAGGAAGAAGGGTGGGAAACAGCGAAGGGAAGAGGGCGATGAACAGAACGAGAGAAACGACGGAGAGATTAATCCCTTCATAGAGAGATCAAATGACAGATGCTGCTTTGCTTATTGTAGCAGATTCTCTGCATCTGCAATCGTACCTGGCCTGGTCAACGACCGTGAGTGTGTGTGTGTGTGTGTGCGTGCGTGCGTGTGTGCATGTGTGTGTGTGTGTGTGTGTGTAAACACAGAGCACTCAGATCTGTTCCAGTGTGATAGGAAACAGATGAAGTCGACCAGCCGAGTCACTCAGACCTCTATTACCCTCCGTGTGTGTTTGTGTGTGTTTGTGTGTGTGCTAGTGTGTTCCTGTGTGTACGTGCTTGTGTGTGCGTTTGCATCGTGTGTGTGTGTGCATCCGTGTCATGCTTCAGTGTGATTTTGATTTTCTGTTGAGCTGATTCGAGCCTGGTGTGAGCACATGAGAAGCCTCTGGCTCAGTGTCAACGGGTTTCACTTCTTTGGTGTTATTGTAAAAATAAACATGAATAACTTTTTTTTTCAATGTTTCAAGTTTAGAAATTTACATTTTACAGTTTTTTAAAACAGTTCAAACTGCCTTTGTAGATAAAATGTGATAAACTTGCCTTTGAATCATCACATTTTTTGCTTTTCCTGTAAGGACGTCAGCATTTGTTCCATTTCTAAAATTACCTGGCACACTAACACAGGTGTTTTTAATCACTTTGGCTGACTGAACCTTGAGTCAGACCGACGCTGGATGCTTTGCGTGCTTTCACTTATTGTGACTAAACACTATGACCTCAAAATAATGTTAAAAAGGTACAAACAATCCAAATAAATCTAACGGCAGACTGAGGGAGCCGTCGGTCGCACACAGTCTCGAGAGGAGCCAACGTTAGTGGAAACACCTGTGGAGGTGGACCATGGAAGCATCAGCAGGCTCCTTTCAAATGGGTTGATCTAATTAACCAACTTTGGGTTTCTGCCCGGCAACAAACAGTGGAAACAGTTAGCAGCTAACTGGTAAAAGAAGCAAAACATTAACCAGCTTGATGTTTTTCCTGCCAGAGCTAAAAGGAAAGTGAATATCAGACTTATAATCAACACAAACACGACTCCGGGTTAATGCTTGTGTTTGTTTTTTAGATGCTAGAACAGTAAACTGAGTGCTAACACGTTGGTGATTATAGTTTTAATGAATCAGAGCTGATTATCTGTTTGCTAATGACAGGATTGGTAGATTGAAAAAGCTCGATTATTAGCTGTGTCTCTCCTGTCTTACTCTGAAACTCGTCCTCCTCTCAGCAGCTTCATTTCCACATTTTTATAACCTTTGCTTATCCTCCGAAGGTTGACTGAACCCTGTGCGCTGCTGCAGCAGTATTAAAGCTAATCCAGTTTATCCTCAGCCACTGTTGATATTTTGCAGCTCCCCTGCTAGGTCCCACCTCATTACCTACTCGTGGTGCGTGGCATTTCACAGGCATCAGTAATTTGGAGTGGCTGTGTGTACTGTGTGTGGTCTGCATGTGCTGTGGCATTAAAAAAGGTCAAGAGACCCTTTTCTATTTTGAATTGCCAAAATAATCCCGTTGAAAAGGCCGTAAATGGTATCTTTAAGTGCGGGTGTGGAGGTCTGAATGACACAAAAATGTCTGCAACACAACACGAGTGTGCATTCTTGCATTATCCAAATACACACACAAATGCACACATGCACAAAAGCGCAGCATGCATGCGCAAACCCAGATGCTGAAAACGCACAAAAGAACCAACAGCGTGCACTGATGCACAAAGGCACGTTCGCTCTCACACACATGAACCTGAGGGAAGATGAGAAGCAGATGCAGCACGGCTGAACGACAGCACGTCCTGAGCTCTTTAGATGATCCTGGTTTTCTTTCTGATCCAGAAAAAACATCTCCTGCTGTTTATTTCTGACGTCTTTATTTAGACGTTATTTATATTTCTGAAAACAGCCAAATCCAAAAGTATGTTGTTGCATTCCATGTTCATATGCTGCTGCGGACTCTTTGATTTCTTCTTCTTCTTCACCTCGAACATGAGGAGGGTTTGTAAGCAGGGTGAGCGGTTCAAACACTCCACACTGAGTTCACATGTCCACCAGGAGTTTGAGGACACAGAAATAAGAAGGCAGATTTGTGGAAAAAGCCCGACAGTGTTGCATAGATCACAATAACAAAGGAGGAAGGTAGAAAATGCAAAATATAGCATGAACTCTGTTTTTTCTCTCTACACACCAACAGTACAAACACACTTCCATGTTTTCCAGAAGGTTAGTTCAGGTTGTAAGTGTAGGAACACTGAAACGCCTCGGGGCTGCTGCTGCCTCTGCTGCCGACTCTTTTACCCTTTAAATACATGACTGTAAAAAACACCTCAGCCTGTGAAGGAGGAACAGCAGCAGCAGCAGCTTCATTCCATCAGGTCACTGAAGGAAGCAGACAAAGAGGTCTGGTGGAGATCATCCATGACTGTATGAGGGAGCGAAACCCCTCAGAGGACCATTAAGACTCTTAAAGAGGGGATGATATGACGCTCAACTCCACGGACACTGTGGTTGTCTACTGTTGCAGAAATTAAACATAAGCTGATCGACATCGACCGTGAACACACTCTGTTTGGGTGGAGAAGCTGCAGACGCCAGAAGAGAAAACACCAACCAGAGAGCAGCAGCAGAACAAACAGGAAGAACTTCCACTGCAGGTTCTTCATTGCATCCATCAGACTGCTGGTGAAAAACATTCAGGATGGAAATAAAAAACCAAACTGGCTGCAGTCAGATCTCCTCTGACAGACTGACAGCATCTCCTCAACACACACACCAACACACACCAACACACACACCAGTAGAGTCTGTTATAGTCTTTATAGTTTTCATATATTTGATGTATTTATGTGCATTTTTTCTTTAAATTATGTGCATCTTTTAGTGCTCAAAGCCCTTTAATGCTTGTTCATGAGCAAATAGCAAATAAAGTCTTGAATCTATGAATTAAAACTGCGTTTTTCTTTGGAAAAAATGCAAAAACACAAAAAAATCTGCATTTTGAAAAAACCCTCATTGCACATGTGGACCAGTGCTGAGCGTCAGCGTTGGGAATTACAAACTGCAGCACTCAGACTCAAGAATCTGGGTCACGTTGTGATCTTTGGTGACACGCGTCAAATACTTAATTACCCCGACCGGACAGTGCTGCCCCTCACTGTCAGTCATCAGCTTCTGCTCCTTTTTATTCAGAGAAATTTAATCAGAATCGGCAGGTTCGGACATCTTTGCAGGCGAATGATGCGAGCTGTGGCTCAGTGTCATGCAGGAGACATCCGGGATAAAATGCAGAATTAATGCGGCCGCAGTATTAAAGCAAGAGGCCATTAACTAAAGTAGCTTTCATTATGTAAGAGGTTGTCCGAAGGGTTTCTAAAAGGCATTTGTGCGGCTCGGTTTGTCCTTGCAGCGGGAATCTTTTCCATGGATTGAATTACTCTGCTTCCCTGTCTTCAGCCTGCTGTCTCTTTACAGTCGCTCACTTCTTCCTCCCTCCATTTCTTTTCTCTCTCGTCTGTTGCTTTCTGCCTCTCGGGTGAATGACTCTGCATGAGAGCGCTGAGATTTCACTTTATTATCTTCCCACTCCTCTTTCTCTGTCCTTTATTTCACTATTTATATATTTATCACACAGACTTACAGCTGCATCAAGACAAAGTGCACTGATGTCAAATATAAAAACATGACAGCGTTTTTTGGTTTTGTTGGCCAGTTTGCTGTCAAACCCCCAAGATTTCACACAAAGATTTCACATGAAGATCGTTAATTTGACTTAAAGCTAAAATAATTAGGCCTTTAAACAAAACAGGGATATATAATATATATTAGTTGATATCTGTGTGCATTAATGCAGAATGAATGACTAGAAAACACTGGAAATGTCAGACTCACCATGTTTGACTGATCACTGAAACCTTATTTACTTATGAGTTTATATTTATTGGAAAATTTTCAAGCTTTCATCGTTCTCATTGGAATATTTTCCCTCCTGCAAATACAGTTCAACAGTCTGCAGACAAAATGTGTTTGCAGTTCACCTTTACAGACGACCTCGAAAAGAATTCTTGTCCCATTAGAGACAAAACCAGGACAAATTCAGGACAAACTCCCCCTGAAGGAACAGTTGTTTCTGTATTCACTTTCAAATTACAAAAACCAAGTGGAAGCAATGAACTTGAGAACTTTGGAGCCGAAGAACAAACATCCACGTTTCCTGTTTGGTAATCCAGCCTCGAACTGAATTCACTGGATTACCAAGCAGGAAATTTTTTGGTTTTTTCTGATTAAGAATGATTTAAAAAAAAACAGGAAGAAAAAGTATGAATTTGCAGACAAAATTAAATAAAATGTAAAAATGAGGAGATCTTTAATGATCTTCTGTATTTTCTTTTAAAAATAAAAAAGGCTGTTTTAATGTTTCTCTCTGTTGTGAAAAATGTGCAATCATGAAAACGTGCAAGCAAATAAAGTTTAGTTCAAATACAAAACCATTGAAATATATTCAAACTTTTTTGTACATTTGTGTCTTTGGACTGTGTTTCTGTCTCCCTCCATCACTTTTTGTTGGTTCCTCATGTTTGTGCCTCAGTTTAAATGTCTCTTGTCTCTGTTAGCCTCTCTCCTGACTCTCCTGAATGCCTTTGTGTTGAAGCATCCTCCTCGTGGCAGTTCTGGTATTTTTAGTCTCGATTCACTTCCATTCCGCTCTTTTCAGCATCTTTAGCTTATTGTGTATGAATGAGAAGCTTTATTCTGCAGCTGTTCACTTATTTCCTATTTTCTCTTACTTTGTGTCTGTTTTCTTCTCCATTTCCTCCTCTTTTGTCTCTGAATCCATCTCTTTTCTTTCTCTTTCTGCTTCACATACAAAGCCTGTGTTGTCTCTTAGCCCAGTTCTTATAGCAGAAATACACCAGAGGCAACAGATGTTTTGATTTTCTTCATATGAGCATCAAGTGACGTCTAAAGATGCATCTTTTCTCCTGCTTTCAGCCTGATTTTATTTCAGATTTTTTTATTTGACCTCTGTTTTGCCTCGAGAAAGTCACCAGAAGACTCAGATGAAGGAGACTTTACAGGTTTTTCTCACAGCAGATGAGAAAGAGCTGCTGGTTTTGTTGCATCCTGCCTCTCGGTCACACAAATAACTTTTGTTAAAACTCATCATGAAACCAATGACAGAGAGTATCAGTCTAATAATGTTTCCCATAAACCAGGTGTGAATGTCTGATGGAAGTCAGGATGGGTGAGGAAGGCTGACGGATGTGAGGTTGTGAGACTCGTCAGCCGTCAGAAGTTTCACCTGCTTTTAGTTTCAGGTTTGAGTTGGATTGTAGAGAAATGCCACGCCACCAGGAGGAAAACCAGAGCCGAAACATTTTGGAGACAAAAAAAGAGACACTCATGAGGAAAATACTCACGGGATCAGTCATGAGAACAAAAACACAAGTCCAGCTTCTTGATTTCTGTGGGTTAACGGGTCATCAGGAACTACTTGGAAACGTATTGTTAAATATTCACTAAAACACAATAAACTTGATTTGAACAATTAAGGTGCTTCACCTTTAATCAGAAGATTTGTAGTTTAGTTTTACGTTTCTGAGTGACAAAGTCTCCTGCCACAAAATTGCTCTGAATGTTTACAGAGAAAAATAGTTTTAATCAAGATTCATAATATTCCCTTAGGAAAAATGATCATCATCACTTAGTCAAGTTTCACACAAGCAGACATTTTACTGAAGTGGAAAAAACTTAAGAATTGATTAAAAAAATCAAAGTGATGTTTTGAGAAAAGATTCTTGTCTGAATTTCTTCAGCAGCAGATCGAGTCAAAACGATTCAAACAGTCTCATTTCTGCTGTGAAAGGAAACGACGGCTCCCACAACAAACATGACAAAACCTCGTGTGTCTAAATACATCAGACTTTTTCCTCCGCTGATGTTTTGCCTCGTTGTGTTTCTGTGACGCTCCGTCAGCGGCTCGACGGACCGTTCGTTTTTGGGTCAGGAGATATTTTCTACATATGGAATGAACTGACAATGTTTGACAGCCGTAAGAAATAAATAAAAAGGCAAAAATTAGAGATGACAATATTTATGCTCAGGTAGAAACGTACCAGAAATGTTTCTCATTTTCATTTCTGTTTTTCTTTCTTTTAAATTCTTTCATGTTGACGTTTCATTGGTTCCTTCTGTGTTTATGATCCGTCTCTTCCAGTAAACACATCTTTCCCCTTCAGATATTCATATTTTACTCTGACATCTTTTGTTTTTGCTCCTTTTCTCATCAAAACTTTTTTATTCAGGATGCCAGAAGCTACAAATGACATCAGCATCTGTCCTCACCTTCCTCTCTCCTTCACCTTGAGAAGCAGAAACATGTTGGAAATGATTTTTTCCATCAGCTTTTCTCTCAGTTGTCACAAATTTTTGGTCTGTTTGTAAAAACTGTGCTGTCTTTTAATGCTGTGCCAAAATTCAGCCCATCAAATCTGATCATCCTCTTTGTGTTTCTATTGATTGTTTGTGAAAAAATAAAATAATCTCTCAAAATGAATAAAGTATTGATTTGCTGGCGTAAAGATCCTGCTGACTCTTTCTTGTTGAAGGTAACTAATTTAATAAAATTTACTGTGATGAGACTCAACTTATACAGCTCTGGATTTGTTATAAAAGAGACGAGACAGAAGTAACTCAGCCACTGTGTTCTTATGGGGTCTAATTCTTGCACCGTTATTAGCTGAAGGCTACATACAGCTGCCCAAAGGGTAATACTAAGAAATGAGCAAAATGCAGCAAAATAAGAAGAAAATAACAAAATAAATGCAGGAGTTTGGGTCTCTGCAGATAAACACACTGCCAAACACATTTCTACTGGTC
Organism: Acanthurus lineatus; assembly: GCA_029814665.1. Taxonomy (NCBI): domain Eukaryota; kingdom Metazoa; phylum Chordata; class Actinopteri; order Acanthuriformes; family Acanthuridae; genus Acanthurus; species Acanthurus lineatus. Next base: position 24,127,484 of record JAPZDV010000026.1, read on the forward strand.
ACTAGTACCGATCAAAACATGAATCTGTGCATCTTATTTTCAGGAAAATCCTGCACGTCATGGTTTTAAAAACAGTCTGAGCCACATCTATAATTACTCACGGACTGTTTTCAGCTGGTCTTCATGTTTGCGAGTTTCTTTTCAGAGCACAAACAGCAGCAGAGGTGAAGCCTCTGCTGAAAAGTCTCACTGCTGAATCAGAGCCGATCAGCAGCCAGAAGCCAAAATGCCAAAAGCCGTTTGGAGGCCAAAGCTTTGAACTACATTTCTGCATCGAGCTCACAGGTGAGCAGACAGGTGACAGGCTTCTCATACCAAACCCAAAATACACATCTCTCATTTTTCTACCATCTCAGCTATTTTATCTCACTTTAACTTACTTTAACTGGACAATTCTGCTTTGAATCGACATCCTGCTTAACAGAGCAACATTCAAACGCTCCCACAGGAGAGCTGATTAGTAGGATGATGAAGCTGCTGCTCAGCATGAAGCTCAGTGTGAGGTTGGACTTTACATGTTTTCCCTTCCTCTCGGTGCTTCCGTCCCCCCCCAGCATCAAAAACATGGATGTAGGTTACATCTCTGGTCAGAGGCTTTAATCAATGCAGTGACTCAGAACGAGAGTTGGTCCTCAGGCGCCAAACGGTGGCTGCCAGCTGCTCCTCAAGGATGAGTTACATGGTTATCGCTGCGTTGAACTGAGTATGATCGTATGTGACAATAAAGATTCTTCTTCAGGGATTCTTTGCTTTGCTTCTGGGCATCTTTAGGATAGTACGTGCAGGAGAGAGAGGACTCTTTGTGAAATGTCTCCACTCAGCCTTTTCCAAAAGGTCAAACATAAAAACATGAAGGCATCCTGAAAGTTGTTGGAAGAGAGAGTGTTTTTGTTTTTTTATTTTCTGTCAGTTTTCTTTGTGGTTTATACAGTTTCTCTTATCTAAAGGCGGCCTGTCACCCGCAAAAACTCAACTGATATAAAATAAAAACATTTAGAGGAACTGGCCCAAAAAATGCTCCTAAAAGAGTTTTTTCATGTCAGAAATTGATTTGTAGATTGCAACAAAAATGGAAACCAGGAATCATCTTTGAGGAACACCTTCAGAAAGATTGCATGAATGTATATGAAAGGGAAGTTTTTTTAACATACAGAGGTTCATGTAGGATTTCCTTTCCCCTGGAAAGGACATTCAAGAATCACTTGGTAAAAAAATTCAAACAACATCAGTTACATAATCATTAATCTCTTTGTTGCTGTTGTTGTGGTTTCCCTTTGTTTCCTCCTCTCTTCCTCCTCCTCTCTTTGCTTTGGTTACTGAGTCGGCTGCTTCTGCTGACCTCTGTAGCTTCTGTTGTAATATTTGTGTTTGCTGAAGGCTTTTGCAACTGTTTTATTTAGGGAAATGAAAGGTCGGTTGGGGGGGTCTGACTCTTTAATGTTTACTGCACGAAGAAGAATTTCCTTCCAATTAAAATAAACTGAACTGCTAAGTATTATTGCAACAGCCTGTAGTCTGCGAGGACGCCTTCAAGAGCTGAAAGACAAATCCTGACACAAAGCTGTTTTCACCAGATGGATGGAGCTCGGACTGTCTGGGGAAATCAGCGCCTGTTTTGCTGCCTTCATGGTCAAGATGCCCTCACCCACGGCTCTTAACCCCTGTTGTTCCCATGGAGAAACCCTGTGGCTCTAATTAACTTGTTTTGCCCTGGTTTGAGCCTCCTGGGCGGATCTGCCTCCCGGGTCTCTTTCACTCAGATTGGCAGAACTAAGACGCAACCAAAGCCTGAACATGATCCATAAACATATAAACAGCCCGAGTTATTCTGCCTCCGGGGGGCTCCCTTAATAAACCAGGTTTCAGCTTCTTTCACTGATAAATCACGTGTTTTTTTTACAATTTTCCTGACAATTTCAAAATCAGGAGACACCTTTTAAGACTTTTGGATAAGTTTTTCCTAAAAACACCTGTTGGTTCATTTCCATTAAATTCATTTCTGAGTACTGTGAAGATCAATTAGCAGTCTGTTGAAACCAGTGTCGCATAAACCATGAACGGATGAAGCTAGAAAACTGGGAGGGCCATGCTGGAAACGTCCCAGTCACTTTTCAGCCTCACATCCTGCGTCAGTTTTCCAGGGAAGAGCAGCTCTGAGTTCAGGGAAACGAAGACGAGCTCATGTCGGTCAACGATAATTACCACAGCGTGTTACAGCAGCAGCATTGTGTGATCCGACCTTCCACAAAGGTTACAGAGAGGCTGATCCGCTCCCGTTCAAAGTCTGAGAGTAAAATATGCAGTTTAAAAACTTCTCAAAGTCTTCTGCATGTTTCTACGAAAAGCCCTAAAACCAAACATGATTTAAATAATTAATGCAGCACAGGATGGTGAACTTTGGAGTAACGATGCACTAAAGGAATTATCTCTCTTACTAATTTGTATAAATTGCACAAAGTCTGCAAATGTGATGTAAATGAAGGAGAAATGCTGTAATTTAGCCTGCATGACATTATCTAAATAGGCTGAAACAAGCAAATCACTGGGCCTTATGGGGCAATAAAGTCATATTAAACCAAATGGACGACATGAATGAGTGTACACAGTTTAACAAATGCTGATGTTTGTTTTTGCAAAGAACAAGCTGTTTTTTTTGTTCTTGTGTTTTAAATCCATATGTCTTTGTTTGTGAGCCACAGTGATGGTGTTCATCTCACTCTGGCAGATGAACTCCAGAACAGAGAAGAAGTCACAGATCCAAGTTATTGTAATGAGGAAAGATTAAACACAAATCCAGTTTTTAATCTGTTTTAATCTTTTCTGCCTTTGTTTCTTTTGTTCTCATGAATGTCAGCATCTTTTGTGCTTTTGTTGAATATTTCAAATATCCAGCAAACACACATACAGCCATGACTATACACACACAAGACTATACACACACACACACACTGAGAGAAACATCTAATCTGGGCTTTTGTCTTGTGTTAAAGACTCTTGCTCTACATTTTGCTGTAACTGAGTGACAGTTTTGTTGATTCATGATCAAATGCTGTAGTTTAACAGAAGCAGCAACTTTCAGGTTTTCTGTCTGTCAGTTTGTCATTTTTAATAGAAACACAAACATCATCTCAAGTGGCCTGGAAACCTGAAATAACAGCTTGATGCTTTAAAAGCTACTCGACCTGTGAGAATAAAACACTGAGTCGATGGTACAGATATTAAAAGTAAACTCATAAGATAAAAAGCTGCAAGATCTGTTTCAGTTACAGAGATGCACATAGTATCTTGTAAAAAGTTTTCCTCTGACTCAGAGTTCAAAGACAGTTTTGGACGCTGTGGAAAAGCGTGCCATGGTCTTTTGTAACAGATGATTTTCTGTGAAAATATGCACTTTGGAGTTCGGAAAATGGTTAGAACATAACATTAAGTGAGTAAATTTAATGATTATCATTGAAGTAAAAAGCTGGTAAAAATAAACATATATACTAGTAACAATATTGTTCTTTAGAGAAACATCAAAACCACCAGCAAAAGAAGGAGGAGGAGGACTTAGTCTTTGTAAGATGTGCTATGATTCACTGGGGACGGGGGGGAACATGGGGGTAATAAAGGGAGATTGCCTCACTATAAACTGGAAATGGAAGTTGCAGGATGTAAAGGAAACTGTGTGTGTGAACTATAGAGGAGCACAAAGCTCCTCCGGCCAGACAATCGGATGAGGAGACCATTTCCTTCTTCACTCTTGCTGAGCTTTGCATCTTTGGTTCGTCTCATTTGGAAAATGCAGTTTGTTGCTTCAGAAGCGTCTGAGCTAAAACACACATGTAGATACAAACAGATTGAGCTCAGTGCAGCAGGATGGACATCTAACGGTCGTGGCTGTTAGATGTCTTGGTTTCCCAGAGTCTGTTCACTGTATTCTTGTTGTGGGTGCATCATTACTACATGATAAACAGTAAAATTCACAAGATCACAGCACCAGATTCCCTCAGCACACAGCTGTGGGTGGTGCCAGTGTCCCTCAGTGCTACACAACACTTGTTTCACTCCAAAAAGTTCAGTATTCAGTGTAGAAATCTTTGATGGTCGAATACATTTTTCATGAACTCTGACTTTCAGAAACTTCTCACAAAAAAAAGTTTCCTCAGAATCATCCAGGCTGTTCCTTCCACTTTTTACAACTTATGAGGTTGCAGAATGTTTGAAAAAGTCACTGAGCACGAATCTGCAAAGCAAGAAAAGACAAACTTTTGCGGTTTCATTCTGGGCATCGTTGGGTTGGGGTGAAGTTTAATCCAGCTGTCTGAATGATAAGGTTTTCCCACATCACAAGGCGCCATCTTCACCCTCAACACAACGGAAAAATAACCTGAACAACTTTCCAACCAAGTCACAGTTTGTTTACCAACAAGCAAAAATCTACGGAGGGACGAGAAAAAAAGTTACGTTTGCATCTGCAAGTAAAATCTTCACCACCAAAAAATATCTGATTCATGCAATATTTTCCTCGCAGGGAATATAAAACAGATGCTAATACTTCTTTTCTATTTGGACAGTTGTGACGGAGCCTTTCGATGTTCCCAGATTTCATGATTCACACCTGCTGAAAGGACCTGAAAACAGCTTTCTAGCTTGTGAGCCGGTGAGACTTCGCCTCATTGTCTTCCAGCACAAACCAAAAGGAAAATAATAAGAATCCAGAATCTTAATTTTCACATTTATCAATATGCACATGTACTTTCATCCCCGTCTCATTGCCAGGTTGTCAGATAATCTCCTTCTCATGTTCCTCTCTGTGTCTACAGATGCATTCAGAGTGCAGAGATGCAGCCAGTTTTAACAAACTTCACTGTAAAACCATCAGTGTCAATAATCGCTCAGAGCGACTGATGCAGACGCTGAGGTTTACCTTGTTGTTTATAGCTGAGACGAGCTGGAGGTGAGAGCTGCTTGGTGCTTCAGGGAGCCTGAACCAATAACTTTTACAGCCATCTTCTGCATTTTCTTTTTATCTCCTCTGCTGTCGTGCTGAAATTTGTCAGATGCTGTAAATGCCAAAGTGTTTTTTTTTCATGTGTTGAAATGAATTCCATCAGTGTGGCTGCAGAGGCAATAAAAAGAATTTATCCAGTCTACATCCTCACACAATCTCCTGTCTGTCTGCGAGTCCTCCTCCTCAAGTCATTATCACAACTGTGGAGCTGAAAGGCAACGCTTCAATCAGATGACATCAAATTAAACTCTGCTCCGAATCACCTTTTTAAAGTTTGAGCCCTGAGGCAACTTTAAAAGGTTGGAAGAGAGAAAAAGGTGCTAATTATTTTACAGTGTCTAAACTGCAAGTAAAGCTTTTGCAGGAGTTTGCATTTCAAATATTGAATGACAATTTGAGGAGATAAAAAGTTACTTTTAGTTTGGTGGAATTTTGGGCACTTTTTCAGTACTTTTCAGTATTTTCTATCTTCTTGTAACCTCTTCAAATAAAACAAGCTTTTTATAAAACAAGAAAACACAAGAAAACACCAGGCGGAGGATGGAAATTACTTTTATGGTCTTTGAGAACAATAAGCACCTGAAAGTAGATCTTGACCTTAAACCTGAATGTTTCACCTCCACAACAAAGAAAGTCTGATTCAAACATTAAATCGCCTCCTTAACCGTCACAGAGTGGCACCAGTGTGTCTCAAACAGAGTTTCCAGGTGTGTTAAAGCCTCACAAGTGCCGACTGTTCTGCTGCAGATGAACAGTGTTTCAAGTCAGTGGAGTCGTGTGAAATCTGTGCATCTGTGTCCAGATTATAAAGAGATTTTTTGAGTTTTCTGCAAAATTCAACCATTTTTACTCACAGTGTGAACACAAGTCATCACCAGCTCAAGTTTTTTGAAACAAAACACAGTATTTAGGTTATTAAGAACAGAAAGCAGTGCAGGTTTAGTGCACAAACTCACCTGTCCAGAGCAATGCAGCACAGGTGCAGTATGGACGCGGTGGTCAGGAGGACGTCCAGCGAGGTTCGGACCAGGCAGAAGGTCTCGCCGTAGATCCAGTGCTGGTGGACGAGCTCGATGGCACCGAACGGCATCACCAGCACCGACACCAGCAAGTCGGCAAACGCCAGAGACACGATGAAGTAGTTGGTCTTGATTTTCCTGATGGAGGAGAAGAAGAGGAGAGAAGATTTAATCATTTTTAGAAACATGAATGAGTTTGCGTCGATGTTTCTCAGCGGTGTTGATGAGATGAGTCACACATTTCACTGAATACGACAGAAAGAGAAACAAAGCAGCAGCAGATGAAAAAATAATCACACTTCAGAGCGACAACTAATTAATTACAGCCGTATTGTTTTTGTAAGAACAACGAAATGAAAGTGGTTATTTTTGGAGGCCTGTTGAATGAGAGATTCATTAAAAACAATAAAAAAAAACACCAAACCACTCAGGGGACCTTGTAATTTTAAAAACACAAAGAGAAACAGCTGCGCTTTCTAAATTGTTATGTATTATGAAATGAAAGCCGCACAGACGAGTTTCAGTTAAAATTGGTAAATGAAAATGACATTTTATAATTTGGTAAAAATGTATTAATTGAAACAAATTTTGTGAAAATGAAATCTTTGTTTTCTTTTGTTGTAATACAGCAAATAGAAATCTATATTTTATTGCATGATATTTGTTTTAAACAGTTGATTCCAAACTTGTCGTGACAGAAGTTTTGCTCTTATGTCACTTTGGTCCAAGACATCAGCCATCAGTCAGAGTTTCGTTGGTCCAAAGCATCAAAAACATTAATTTCTAGTGACTGATAGAGGAAATTTGAAAAAAAAACTCCTCTTCCATGGAAATGGCTCAGAGTGAAAACATTGTGAGCCTCCATTTGGAAGTTGAGTGTAAAGAGTTAACTTTCCAGTGCCAGAAAAAGAGGGAAAAAAGGAAATTAAATGTGAAATCCAGTATTGGTTCCATTACTCACAAAACAATAGATTACAGGAAAACAGGACAAAAAAGAACAAAGTGCAAAGGAAACATCCATCTTCCCATTTACAGGAGAGCGAGGAGGAGGAGAGGAGGGAGGGATGCTGAGGTGTGAGAGTGAAAAAGTTGAGAAAAGTCACAGAAAACTTAACTCTTCTCACATTCAGAGGAGAAACTACAAAGAAATAAAGAGATTAAGGTGGATTCATTCTGCAAATAAGTGAAAGTTCTGGATGGAAAAGAGAAGTGAGGACAGAATCCCCCTCGATTGATGAAATTAAAAAAACCTGCAGAGTTTTTATCCCTTTGTTTCTGCGATGAAAGGTGAATTTTCTTTCTGAGTAAATGATCTTAAGCAGGTGAAGGTCGAGCTGTTTCTTTTAAGTATTACTGAGATAAAAAAGACAAACACTAAAATAAGATGAAGTCCAAGATCTTTGACTTTTATCTGCTGTGTTTTTCTTTGTCCAGTTCAGGTTGGAACGGTGCTGTTCTGCTCTGAAGCCTTAAGTTAACTGGTTTCAGGTCATCTGGCGTGTTTTCTCGTGTCACTGGATGTGTCACATGACCTCTGCAGGCGACCAAACGGCTCAATTTTCATCGAGTTACAAAGCTCCTCGTTCTTCCTCTGCTTGTGAAAAGATGCTGCAGAGTCGCTGAGTGTGGGAGTGAACCGAGACGCCGAGTCGCAGCTGCTGCGTGAATGAGCGTTATGCATTATGTAATGTTTTATCAGCAACTCAGTGAAGGCAGTGAGTAACGACGACCTGAGTCACAAACATCCACATTCTTTCACAAACGCTCACATGCATCTCACACCGAGCCAACTGAGCCAATTTTAGACTGGATCCTGATACTATTAGTGACAGTTTAAAATGAGTTATTACAGAACTGTGAGTGAACTTATCTCCAGCCTTTCTGTGGTGCAAAGTCCTTGACTTCTGCTGTTTACACTGATAAAACACTGGATGAGCTCTGCGCTTCGTATACAAACAATATGTATTTATACCAGCAGGAAATGAAGCAATCAAGCTGACAAAATGACCTACTGATGTGTACATAGCTTGTTGCCGATTGGTTAAGACAAAACGCTGCCACCGACGCCTCAAACAGGAAATGGGAGCATAAACACGACGACTTCTGTCTGATTTAGAGGCGAATTTCTGCTGCCCCTTTAAAACATTAAAGATATGAAAATGCTTAGTCCTTTTCCTGTGATTTGTCGTTTTAAAGTCGTCAATAACACATTTATTTAGCTGCTCGTCGCCTCTTCATGTTAGTATGTTATGTGTGGCGTTGTGTAACAACAGTGTGCATCGTTACAACCAGCAGAAATCAAGCAGCTTCACGATGCAAACTGACATTTCAAGCTTTTTCTCTGTGATGTTGTTTCTGCAGCGTGAGGTTATGAAACGAGGTTACATCCGATGCATGTGTGCATTACGCAGATGGGACACAAAATGACCTGTCACCCATAAACACACACATGTATACATACTCTCTCTCACACACACACACACACACACACACACACACACACTGCATGCTACAAGAGGACTTAATATGACTCTGCCAGCAATGTGCCTGTTAGAGCTTCAGGTGTTTGCACAAGTTTTTGACCCCCTTCAGATAAATTAAACTGTGAAATAAATTCTTACCATATTAATTAATTTCTCTGTTTCAGCCTTATTTACTGAAGACCTGCAGCCTGGAGGTTAAAAGTGATATCACGGGGTTTGTAAATGAAGCGAAAACCTGTTAACTTGATGGACAGCGAGATTTCAGCTGGTTGACTGAGCGACTCGTCAGTCAGTCAGTCATTCAGTCAGTCAGTCTGTCTGTCAAATTAGACAGAAATCCTGACAGGTAGACAATCAAATGAAGCATAAAGAGATTTTGCAGTTTCTCCTCACACAGACACACACAGACACACACACACTACACCAACCAACCAGCCAATCAGCCAAAGAGTCGGCAGGTCAGTGGCCTGTTCTCCGCGCTCTCTGCAGCGCCGCTGGTCTGCGGTCTATAAATAGCTTCGGTAAAAGCTGATGGCTGTGAGGGTTTTCCATCTGCCTGTCAGGAGCCCAAACAGCCCCTTAAAACAGGCTGTTAGTGCTGGAAACAACCAGCTGCCTGTCTGCCTGCATGTGGGCCACACGTAAAACATGTTGGACATGCACACGCATATGTTTATACACACACATCTGAAACACACAAGCACAGGAGATATATGGAGGCACATGCTCACTCTCACACACACACACATGCACAGAAGAAGAGTTTAGCAAACATTAACATTCCCAGAGCTGAAGGCGTCATGTTGAGTTCGGATGACGCAGCGTGTTTAGCTTAAAATGTGAGGAATAAATACACTTTAGAGACTGTTGTTACTGTAAATGCTGGGTGTAATTTACGGATGCACAAGTCTGTACTGTATGGAGAGTAAAAAGGGGGGAAATATGAGGGGATTTAACAAGAAAAATACAGCAAAGAGGAGAACAGAGATGGAGACAAGCATGTTCGCTCAAACGACAGGAAGGTAATTTAAATATCCCTCATTTCAAAACTGGGTAAGTAGCACAGACACTCTGTGTTTCCTCAAGAGGGTAATCACTGTAATTACAATGGAGACAAAGATGCTTCCAGGTAAAGTGTTGCTGAGATGATGTCATGTAGCAGAATTGTTTGAAACTCTATCAATCTGACAAATTCTTATGGAATCAAGCTGCTCTTGTAGCTGCTGTGTGAAGGTCTGTGTGGATGCTTGTGTTTCCTCCAGCAGGTGAAACTTCTGGACTAAAACACAGTAAATCTTAAATGACCTCAGGGGAAATCACAACCAAACAACTCCACTGCCAACAAAAAGGCATTAAGCTTGTACTTTTGTTTTTTGTGAAATGTTGCCTTCGGCCTCAAGTGTTTCTCCACAACAACACTCTGTTAGATTACAACTGAATTTAATAGAAATGCTAATGCAAATCTGCGCTAATTCCTTCAAAGCCATTTGGTTAATATTTATTTATGTAATTATTGCATTTGTAGGATACACTTGTTATTCAGAAAAAAGAAGATAATCCCAGAGTTTTTGTCACATGGTTGAGTTAGAAGAACATCGTCTGCCAAAGTGCCTTTAAAAAAAAACCAAGGTGACAAACTTGTAAACATGTGTAACCTGAATGTAAATGCACTGTTTTTTCATGACAATAAAAAAAATCTGCATTTCTTTTCATAAATCTGCCAAGTTTTCAGCATAAACAGCATGTTGGTTGTGCCTGTGTATGTGTGTATGTGTGTGTGTAAGATGTTTCCTGACTTGACATGAAACACTGAAATTAGCAAGAGGTGGTTGGAAATAGTGGTTGTGTGGCGGTTATTGATCACTGGTTTAACACCCTTTTAATCAGCGTCTGCTGGTGTCAACCCCCTCGAAGAGAGACTGTGTGTGTGTGTGTGTGTGTGTGTATGGGTGTGTGTGTCTGTGTGTGTGTGTGGGTCGAGTGTATGTGAAAGTCCTTTAAGTTCATCTGGCAGCTCTCATCTAGTTCAAGGTGCACGGTCTGTACTCGCTTGTCTTCTTTGTCCAATTAGAAATCTTTTGCTGTGCATTTAAACACATAAGAGATGCACAAAAAACACCTGTTTGCAACCTTTCACAGGTAAACAGGTTCATCGCAGGTGATAGTATCATGGTTGGGTCTTAAAGGGGGAGTCTATGAGAGGCTCAGTCATTCACAAGCAAACACTAACGGTTGAATGCAGCTG
>JAPZDV010000026.1:24138713-24164438 GCA_029814665.1 Acanthurus lineatus
AGAGTGTGTGTGTGTGTGTGTGTGTGTGTGTGTGTGTGTGTGTGTGTGTGTGTGTGTGTGTGTGTGTGTGTGTGTTGCCTCAGTGGACAGAAAGACAATGAAGCGAGCAGAAACAAATATGATGTGTCATGGTTTCCTCCTCAGGGAGGTCAGGCATCACAGCAACGACTATGTCACTCATCAGGGTTTTAAATACACACACACACCCACACACACAAACGCACACACACACACATAACTATACACAGAAACAAAACCTCACTCCAGGTACTTTCACTCTCACAGCAGTGACACACACCTGCCAACGTTAACTTTGTTTTCCTTTGCACTCACTTCACCCTACATACACACACATGGAGTCAACATCCAGGGGACGGAGGTCACCCTGAGCGCTCAGGTGTCACAAGATGGAAAGAGACAAAGAGAGAGAGAGAAAGAGAGAGAGAGATGACATAACAGAGGAAGATAAAGAAAAAAGAAAAGGTGGAGGAGGAGGATGAATTATTGCGACGGCAGCTGCTTCCACGTCACCAGTCGTCCTCAGACTGACCTGCCACCTTGTGACGCATGAATCCTCAGTGAGCGCTCTTTCTCTGTACAGTGTGTGCAGGAAGTAAAATATGTATTTTCTGCAGTAACATTTGCTGTGGTTTTGGGTTTAGTGTTGGGGGGGAGACATTTCTAAAATTCTGCTTTTAGAAGCCATTAATATATTAACTAACTGTGACTTTCTTTCTTGTCTGTGTCTAAAATACAAAACCACACACTCGCTCACACAAACACACTCATTCAGTATCTTGATGTTACTTAACACATACAGACTTTGCTGTTAAGGTTTATATATATATATATATATATAAAAGTTAATATTACAAGGAAAAAAAGTATTATATGTAAAGGAAATAAAACTCTGTCCCACCTGAGTTGTCTGTCCTTGCAGACGGCCACCATGACCAGCAGGTTTCCCAAGATGCTCATCAGCATGACCAGAGACAGGAAGCAGATCAGAGCCATCCGCTTTGGCATGCTGTCGCTATGGAAACACCAAAAAGACACAACAAGCACAACAAAAACAACACATTAGTCCGGATCTGCAGGGTGACAACAGCCTGCGTGTTCACAGATAAGGCCGATGAAGGGAAGGAAACTTCGTTAGGCTGCGCTGTGAAAAGTAATCCTGTCCTAATAATTGTTTCACTCATCATTTTTAAATTAATTTCATGTTCTGCTGAAGTCGTCAGCAGAAAAACTTTTAATGAGGCTGAGAAGTTAATCTAGGAAAAGCCAGATTTATGTGTAATAAAACTTCTGCTGCTCATCCATCTGCAGAAAAACAGAAATCTAACACGACACAATTTACCTGTAATGTTAAAGTCTGCTGTAAATGTCACGGCAAAGAGTCATTTATTCAATATCTATTCCATAATCACAGAAAATCGACACAGACGTTTGGTATTTATGATTTCTTTCCATCTTCACGGTTGCCTGCATGTTCACAAGAAACAGCCAGGAAGCAAAACTCAACAACACGAACATCAGAGATGCAGAATTAAGAAAAAACACTCCATGTGTCAGTTTAAGCAGCCTTTAGTTTTATATTTGACACAGAAGCTGCAGCAGTGGTTGCTAATGCTGTTAACTTGATCCTGATAGAAATATCCTCATTTAAGAGTTTTTATTTTTGAGATTTGACTCATAACAACCTGAACAGATACACTGATCACACACTTTGTATAAAAACACTCTGCTAACACCAGTTTGCACACAGCTGCTGCAGCGTCTGCTGATGGGACAAAACTCCAGCTCAGCCTCCACCTGAAGGATACGTGACCCAGAACAGGAAGTTGATTAAAGTGCACTTTGCAAGTGCAGAATCGCATGAAATTCACATCTTTGATATTAAACGCTTAATTTGAAGCTTCCTTAGCAGGAGCTTGGTAATAATGTTAATCAGGTGAGATCTACAATTAAAAGATCCTTTTTCAAAAACCCTTTGTGCCGTGTAAAGAAATAAGTAAGAAGGTCATTCTTCTGTCTGATTCAGGCTGAATGAAGTGGATAAAAGCCAGGAGCAGGCTGCTAACACACTACCACCACAGGGAATATGACATTTTATGTCACAAACCTGCAGATATTGCATTTTTGCTCCTATGTAACCTTGTCTCAAGGTGCAGGAAAGGATGAGTTATGGTTCAGAGGCCTCAGAGTGATTTGTGTGGTTTAAGAGCCCTCTGGAAATGATTTGTTTAATCTCTGACTTGTTTGACATTGGTAATGCATTACAGTTACGCTCCTGAGGCTTGTGGTCTCTTGTACTTGAAGGTTTGACATGAAGGGAGCAGCAGGAGTGAAAACAACCTCATTTTTTAAAACATAATTCAAATTTTTTTTCCCTGTGTATTTTTTCCCCTAAAATTCTGTAGAAAATCACAACTTTTGAAGGAATTTATGTGCACCTTTTATGTTCAGTAATACGCTAATTCACGCCTTTACTCCGTGATTCACCGCTGGAGTCTGGAGCTGTTCGCCGTCCCCGTCTGCCAAATTACTTTACTCTCACCATGTGAGGTTCAAAGGCAAATTGAAAGTGAGCGAGTGAGGCTCGTTCTTTGATCAGTGGTGCCTTCGCACTAATCAGATCAAATGGGAACGCTGACAGGTCCTTAACAGAAGCATCATTACCCAAAAAAAAAGAAGAAAGAAAGAAGTTACAAAAGCCTCTGCAGCTCCGCACTTATCTGCTTTTATCTTAAATTAATCAGAAACACAGTCGGAACTTTGCCCTGAAACACACTGATATGCATGTTATTGTAATAGCAACTAGCTTGTAAAGCAGCTGCAGACGTGACAGGCAGCATACAGATCTGCTCCTCACTGCAAAGCGTCGCCTCATGTCGGGTTTCACACTGCATGAAGATGCAGCAGCAGTGCTTCCTCTGTGAGCTCTGCAAACACACACTTACTGATCATTAGTTGCCTGTTAGCTTCACATTTTAAAGCTGCTGCCATCTGCTTTCTAATTCTGGAGGAACAATTTTAAGCCCATCATCTCGCCATCCAGTGTTACAGGTTTGTTTACAGGTTTATTATTCAGCAACAACCCTGTCAGGAGGGAGCTGCAGCCCTCTGCTGAGCCTGATGCTCAGATTCACTTTGAGACACTGAGGAAAGAGAAGAAAGTTTTTCTCTCACCGTTATTTCCCTGATAACTGACTTTAACAAGCAGTCCTCCAGCCACAAGCCTGTTGATCCAACCTTCCAGAGATTAGTGATCCACAAAAAAACCCCAAAACGATGGGGAATGAAGCCTGCTGCCATAGAAAGGGATAAGATACACACATGCATGAGGAATAACATCACATATTTCCAGGTGGGTGTTTTACTTTGTTGTTACCGCAAAAATTGAATTAATTGAATTTGAACAAAAGAAGATCAAGAAACTTTCCTAGTCAGTTCCAGAAAGTCAAAAAAAATGTCAGAGAAGATGTAACTGGTTTCAGATGCTGTTTGATGATCTAAGAGCCATTTTTCTAATGTTTAAACTAGATGACTTTTTATCAAAAGTGACATACGATAAGTACATTCAATCAGGAGTTTTGTGTCTCTAAAATGTGAAAGTGCACCTTCATGAAAAATGAACTAAAAGCAGGTTCAGTTTCACCTTGATGCTTCTCTTAATCTAATCTAAAAATGAGTTGTTAGTAAATGCATGAGGTGTGTATGTGTGGTCAGAGCCTGGGAGGTTTTCAGTCCGTAAATAAACTGTCAGCAAGCTTTGTTTTGACATTAACATCACTGAATCTCTGTGTTTCCACGGTTAGATGGATCTCAGAAGGTGAGATGTCAAGTTAAGTTTGTTTATCTTGTGCAGTTTTAACTTGAAATTTCTCTAACAAGCAGCTCCAAGTCCACAAATAAACACCACCAAAGGACCACAGAGTCATTTTCACTCAGAAAAGAGCTACGTTCTGTCAATCTTCTCTTTTCTGTTGCCTTTTTTTTTGCTCCTAACTGTTCTAGTTTGATTTTCCAGGTGTATGAAAAACTGCTTTTGCGTGCTGTCATTTGCTCTTAAATCCTGCTTTGTGAGCACGTGAAAGATGGAGAGAGATTCCAGAAACGAGAGGTAAAAAGGAAGCGAGCGAAACTGAAAACTTCTGACTCCGTGGACATCTGATACACGTGACCTTTGACCTGCAGCTAAGCTGAACTTCTGGTGAGCAATCAGCAGGCAGCAGCTTCAATTAGGCGTTCAGAGACAAATATGTGGTGACTGGAGCAAATACTTCGTCCAGATGAGAAGCTTTAAAGCTCCAATCAAACAGAAGACAGCTGCTTCCCTTCGCTGTGCCACGACGACAGAGTGCAGTTTCAGACTGCAAGGCCTCTGCTGAATCTGAGGCAAAATAAATGTGAAAATGTTTTCAAAGATATCTCTTCAACTGTGCCAGAAAATGACAAAAAAAAGAGCCCACCTCAATCACCTCCACCGCCTCACAGTATCCATCGCATCACTACTTTTACAGCCTTTCTGGAGAGCAGCTTTAGCCTTTCGAGTGGCTCTGTATCAGGTGGCTGAGCGAGCTGCTGAAGTGCTGCTGATTGGATCTAAAGAGCACCATTTTTCTGTGTGTGTGTGTGTGTGTGTGTGTGTGTGAGCGCTGATGAGCTGCAGTCAGGAGCCTCGGAGGTCCTCACAGACGTCCTGGAAGCAGGAACGCAGCTCGTTGTGTGGGGCAGCGTGAAAAAAACACATCTGACGGCACGTTTAAGTGATTCTGAATGAACCATCAGGTCGAATCTGATGAGCAGATTGCACAGGAGGTGTCGGCAATCTTATTGTGAACAATGAAAAAATGATTCACTATCGTAGTTTATTGTAGTTTAAACAGTAAAAAATATGACTCTGTTGTTTTCCACCTCAATAGTTAGTAAGACATGGAAATGTGTGAAAATGCTGGACTGTCGTGCAGAAATCAGCAGCAACACTTTAACATTAGCTAGCTAATAAACACCTGAGACATCAGCACAATTTATGCAACTGTTTTTTGGCCCAATACTTAAAAAGGGAGCATCACAGTTGAAAATAGATTAGACTCAGAAAACATGGTAATTATTTTAATCTTTTAAATTTCATTTACAAAGAAAACACGCATTTGTGTATCTCTTGTGCAGCCATCTTTGCAATAATTTGGGATCTGAGAGGTTTTTCAAAACACTTAGTTCTGATTGTGAATCTAAAAAAGCCCTGAAATATCACTGTGCTCCTGCATCTCTACAAGAACCAGGACATCCAACCCCGAGGCCAAAACAAGCTGAATGGATTGGGAGCAGAAGGTTTGTATGTGGGATGTGAAAACATGTAAAAGACTCAATGATCCACTGGAGGAAACCGAGTTAGTCTCTTGCATGTGCAGCACATGTGCATGTAGGTGCAGAACCGGCTGATGGGAGCGAAGGACCAATGCAGTGAGAAGAGCGAACGCAGTGGAGGTCAGATGTTCTGGGTCACACGCTGGACTCCCACTCAGGAAAGTCAGTGTTGGATTCCCGTGTGAAACCGACAGTCAGTGATAATTGTTTCAAGGAAGTGCTTATTTTAAGCTGAACCATGTTCTATTCCTGAACCGAACCATGTGGGTTTCATGCGTAAACGTTACCAAACTGCGACTGTCACGTGAAATGTTTCTCAGTGAGCTTTATTGGGAGTCTTCCTAAAATTACACATTCTTTTATGTGTAGGTGAGACAGAACATGACACGGCGCACCAGCGGGTTTATGACCTGCTGTGTCATGAAGTTGGTTTGCTGAAGAATAGTAACTCAGAGGGGGAAACTTGTTGGGCTGTAAAATCATTCATGCGTTGGAGAGCACAGAGGACTGTGAACGCAGCGCTGATTCATGATGCAAGTGCTTTCCATCTCCTCACAGACCTAGAAAGCTCTTCTTCATCTGAGGACGACAGCATCAGGAAATTTTCTATTTCTGGGGGAGAGATCCTTCAGGAAAGAGCCGGCATGAGAGGAGAGAATTTAAAAGATCCAGCAGGGATCGGTTGGCAATCATTTTCAGAGATGGAAAGAAAAAAAATGATCTCTGCTGTTCATCTCAGATAATATACAAAAAAAAAATTGTGATGGGAAGGTGAGAGATTTGCATAGAAGCTGTGTGAAGCTGTCTCTCTCTTTTTCATTAACAAATCAGCAGTGCCTGAGGAGAAAATGCTAATTTACACCTTTTTATTTCTGAAAGTTAAATGTCTGGTTAATTTGTGGTCATTTTTAAAAGCATTTTACTCATCAGTGATTCTGGGTAGCCAGCTAGTTATGAAGAGTGAACGTCCTGTTTTTAATCCCAGCAAGTAAGTTTTGACTGATGACTGTTTTTTTTTCCAACCAGCATAAAATAGTTAAATCACTTTTAAAAAAAGTGATGTGAGCAGTGATGCAGATGTCAGAAACCAGGCTGGTTCAGGTTTGGTTTGTGTCAGATGAGCCGCTGGTTAAACAGGTAAAATAAAGATGTTTTAATTGTTTCAGCTTGAAAAATCACATCTTTCCTGTCGGTTCGATGTGGTGGGTGGCTGCAAATATCCTAACACCCAGGAGCCGAATCTTCCATCGCTGAGGAGAAGAGGCCAGTCAGAGACGTGAATCAGAGCAGAAGTAAAAGCAGAGGACATCGTCACTGAAACTGAAGTGAGAACTTCAGGCCAAAGCTTCAATCTGAAGTGAACTGATATAAACACTTGCTGTTTTACTGTTCTTTGAATGGACTTTCTTGCAGAAATTCATTGTTTTTTTGGTGACCACATCTTTTCTACAGTTCATCTTTTGTGTTGATGATTCAAGAGAGTTTCATGTCAACAAGCTTTGGAGGAGCTTTAGTTGTGAATTAGTGACCTCAGGTGTTTTTAATAGAAAATTAGTGTGACTTTAACCTTTTAATACCTTTTAAAACTCCTTCTACACTGCTTCAAAAATGCCTCATTTAATTAACTTTTAACAAATTATTTTTAAGCTTTATGGATCCAAACCACATTTTGTGATAAAGGATGCTTATTTTCTGTCTCCAAATGACCAAATCTCATCCAATCTCATTAATTTTCCATCATTCAAGTCTGTTTTGTTTGTTCCTGTTCACCTTAAATGTCCACATTGGATGCAACCACCAGGCTTGTGGGTAATAAACCTAAAAATCAGGGAAGGTATCCAACTTTACACTGTCTCCTCTAATGAAAAAAAAATATTTTGGCTGGTGCTGAAGGCCTCAGTGGGAATCCCTAATTGCAAACAATAGCTGTCTGGACACTGGCGTTCCCTCTCAGCAGGCAAAGACAAACCTGCCATTATGCAGACAGGCACCAGAGGCGATGGGTGTCGTCCAAACTGGTATAAAATGCTGTTTCTCGGCGTCATAAACAGGGAAAAATGTGTTGGAACGGAGGGCTGGGTCATGACAGAGTCTCCTGCTGGCTGGAAGCAAAAGAGAGCAAACAGAGACGCCGATAAAAGAATATAATTATGCTTGAAAGCTTCGGAGTAAAAATAAATTATGAAACAGGTGGTTCACTCAGCTGGAAAATTCTGACAAAGGACAATAAATCACTGGCACTGACAGCTTTTTTTTTTTTGTTTTGTGGGAATGAGAAGAAATGAGAATTCTCCCATGTGCACGCTGAAGAGTTGTGTTTTTTAAGTATTTGTTTCAGTAAACATGCCACTTATTTATGGTATTTTAGCTCAAGACAAACTGCATGCTTATGAGAAACTGGCTCTTTAATATTAATATAAGTTTTATTGAATGTGACCCCTCATATTTTTGAAAATCCACTTATTTTATGCGCCAATCGGGACATAAAAATAAATCTCCAGAGGACAGAAGCACTGAGACCTTTTAATTTAATATGTGCACAGTTCAAAATAAACTAAACTGAGAATTCCCACCGGCTCCAGGGTCAGTAAATGAAACATCATTTACAGTCTTTCCATTTCAAATCTGGAATTGCTCACCTTTGTAGCCGTATAAAATTGCCAATTAAGTTTTGACACGGTGTGTCAGTCCCCGTGAAAATGCAAACCTCCCCACTGTTGGTCTGTGATTTGCCCTCCCACCTGAGTTATGTTTTTTCAGTCCTGCATGATTATTTTCTTTGCTTTGACAGGAGCTCTTAAAGCGAATGACGGCGGCAGCTGCAGCTCAGTTTTGCCTCCAGACGACAGGTTTCTTCTTCTGCACTGAGCTGAAGGGGTCGAACTGCAGTTTTGTTCCAATTAGATTCTGTTATTTTTACCTCACTTCTGAAAGAGACTTCTTAAAGCACAAAATTGTGCAAGAGAGAAGCACAAAAAAGGTATGAAATACAATCTGGTTCAGAAGCTCTGGCAGTCTGAGAGCTCCAGAGAGCAATTAAGTGTTTGTGACGGTTCCAGCGACTGCAAATCGAACCCGGTTCCTGCTTTTATGACCCAGAGTGTGATGAACGTTTGCAGCTTTTGGTGGTTTGGTGCGGAAGAGAAAAAATGGCTTCATTATTTTTTGATTTGCCTGATGGCGGTTGGCTACAGAACAGAGTGCTACTGGGAAAAAATTAGAGAAGAAATTTTGGTTTTCATACAACCTGGGTCTTAATTTCAATTTCTGGCATAATATGCAAGAAAATGACTGAGTTTGGGGGGAAGATGAGTCAAGAAACAGAGTCAGACAGGTTGACACACTCCAGGTTTGACAAAATTATTGGGAAGAGAAAATGAAACAGAATAATAAAATGATTTTTGACCTTATCTGTTAAAACACACTCATCACTGTGACTTTGAACTGATGCAAACCTGTTGTACTTATGTGACACAGGTTTTCTGTGAAAGAAGCCCTGAAATATATCTGAGTATGTCTAATAATTATCATTCTGCACTTTACTATTTGTGACCCAGTGTTCTGTGCCGATTAACAGAGTAGTTTGTTTCTAAAGAAACAGGGAAATGAGGTCGTGGGTGTCAGGGGGGTCGACAAATGTGCAGGATGCATCAGAGTTCAAGTCCTGTAAAAGACTCATAGTCGTCTTGAGCAGATGCAGAAAATGATCTGCAGAAAAAAGCAGTGGACAGAAAATAATTCTGCTTTTGAAAATATCCTGTTGCTTTGTAGGATTTTCTGTAATCAACATTCACGTCCAACAACAAGGTTGATTACAACTGACATTTCATGTTGATTCACTTACAGTTTTACATTCAGCAAAAAGGTTAAAACAAGCTGTTTACTGACTGAGAAGCTTTCTAACCTTTTAAGGTAAAAAAGTTTGTAAAAAAAACAAACTTTTATCTAAAAAGCAGTAAAATACTGATCAATAACAAAGCAATACAAAGTTTGAAACATGAAACAGGATCAGCAACCTCCGAAGAGTTCGTTTGTCAGCATCATCACAACATGTTTGATGGAGAACACAAAGCCATGCAGCAGAATGAAACAGCGAGACGTGAAGTGGGGGGGACAGTCTGACAGTCTGACTTGACCTGACATTTACCAGGAAACATTAAAGGATATTTTTAGCTCTGATGACACTTTAAACAAGCAGAGCGTTCATCCGATTGTTAACACAGCTAATTGAAGCTTGTTAAAGCTGCTCTGTGCGACCCAATACGACCGCAAATGTCAAGTTTGTGCGACTCCCACAACTTCTCTGTAGCTCATTATTCAACAAAGCTCGCTGTCTGAACTTCTGCTTTTACTTCAGAGCTTTGAAACTCCAGAGATCAGAATCTGAATCACTTGCAACCACAAATCTGACAACCCAAACACGAATGCACCATGTTTCCTTCCTGATGCAAATGCAGAGCTGTAATTGAAGAAAATGTTGCAGCTCAAAAAGCAAAGTGGGTTTTAAATCGACACAAAAAAGAAAATTTGACTAAAACTGACGGATTCGACCGAAGTCTGAAAAAAAAGAGGAAAACACCACCTGCAGCAAATGAGCTGCAGAAAACACAAGAGAAGCAATCATTATCATCAAAAGTGCACAAATGCAATCATTCAGCCTCACACACACACACACACACGCACACACACACACACACACACACGCATGCAGTACTTTACAAGATCTACTGAGACTCTTCAAACTTACACACACACACACACTCATCAAAACTCATTCATTTCCTCTATTTTGACTTTTACTGTTGATGATGTAGCATCGTCCCTTCTTCGTTAACGACTCTACCTCCACCTTCTTTTCTCTCTTTCACACACACACACACCCACACCCACCCACACACACACACAAGCAGCTCAACCGGCTCTTTTCTTTGCAGAATAAATTCACCTCTCGAGCTCAATCACACGCGCTGCTCGCTGATACGCTCATCAGCATCGTAACAACACCTCATTTCCCAGACTGGCTGGATTTTTCTGATAAAAATTCACATCTTCTGCGTCTAAATTACAAACCGGAGCTGCTGCAGAGAGAAACGTCTGAATGAGATGCAGAAGATTCTCCTCATCTTTTCCTTCTTTTACAGGAAGAGATGAATCAAAACTCTGGTGTAAAGAAAAAAAAATGCTTCTAAAACAGCAACAACAGAAAAAAAAGTGTCCTTGATGTTTAAAAAGCAGCCGTGAATGTGCTGTTTGTTCATGTTCATTTTTCAGAACCTTCAGGTAGAAACTTGAATTTTAATCAGCTTCAGCTCATTGCTGCTCATAAACAAATTTGACATCACTCAGGATATGCAGGAGGAAATCTCCGGATGCTGTCAGTTCTCACACATCAAAGTTACATTTCAGGTGATTGAACAAACTTCTGACAGACTGACAGACGACTGACAAGCACATCAACATCAGCTGCTTTCAGAACCACTTGGTAAGCTTGTTCACTTTGATTCATGTTTGAAACTCAACTTATAAGCTTTTTGGAAAGATTCTGAAGTTCAGCTGTTTCTACTTTTTTAATTTTAAGGTGGTTAATGATAATTAAGTTCAGAAAATGTTCATGATGTTCAGAGCTGAGAGGAAACAAGCTGCTGCTCAGGTTAAAATACAGCAACACTTGTGTTTCGACTGTCTCAGATGATCAATCGATTAATCGCAAGAGATGTATTTTATTAATTCCCTTACAAAAAATGATTTATTCTTGTTAAATAGGCCAAATAAAGCCAAATAAAGCAAGCTGAGGGCTGTTAACAAATGAGCTTCAATCTGATTGGACCAAACTCTGGAAAACTTGTCTTTAAACTTGTAGTACTACAACTGGTATTAAGGAACTTTAGGCTACTTAAGGATTCAAAACTGTACTTTTCCCTAAAGCTTTAGTTTAGTTTAGTTTAGTGAGTTAGTCGGATCGTATTTTCCAGTTTGCGAACAAACTGCAGACTTCTTGTTTGCCGACAGCGTGATGCACTGATGAACCAGGAATAGCTGAGCCCATTTCAGCCCGGTGAAGCTCATCCAGAGGCGTCCGTCTGAACGAGGTGAGGCGACCCCGCCCTCCTGAACGGTCCAGTTAATGACGTGTGACCAATGATTCAGACGGAGGACGACAATTAGCGTCCACTAATGGTCCTGACATTAAAAAACCACCAGAGAGGCTTCGGAACAGAAAAAGACCTCAGAGCCGCATGTGTGTGTGTGTGTGTGTGTGTGTGTGAAATCTGCCCTGTGATAAAAGTTATTAACATTTGTGACGGCTGGTCAGTGTCACTAAAAAGCACTGAACACAAACTTGAGTCCAGGTTCGTATTTGGTGCATTTATCTTCATTTGGGAGGGAAGTTTTTGGAGAAAAAAAAGAGAGAAGAACAAGTTTCTTTTCTCTGATGATAAAAGTTTGTGTAAAAACTGATAAATATGAGCAACAGACTGAATTATCCTCGTTTGTTAGAGCTTCAAAAAGGCTTAAAGCCTCCAAATTAAATGATGAACAGAGTTTCTCATCATTTGTAACACTGATTCTTTAACAAATCTCTTTTTTCCTCCATATTCTTCTCACCTGTGGAAATGTATCGTAGCTGTTTTGTGTTACGGAGGACGACACGCTGTGAGGTCTATAAATACTGACTGAAAGAGGTCAGTAAAGGTCGCAGATTACTTAACCCGCCTTTAAAAGCAGAGAAATAATGAGGCTCAGGCTTTTTTTTCCCCTCCTGTTTCCTCCATCTCCCCTCTGTGATTTCTTAGAAATCGAGTGAAAACAAACATGAGTGAGTCACAGTTCAGAGCTCAGAGAGAAGTGAAGGCAGCAGATTGATTCAAATCAGTGACAGAACAGTGTGAAGCTTCGGACAAACGTCAGTGTGAATGTGGGATAAGAAGCCCTGCAAGTTATTTAAGGCTAATTATCTGCACAACTGTTTCCCAGAGGCACCGGCGGTGATTCCAGCAGCTTCATCCAGTCACCTACACCAGTTCCTCCGATGGTTCCTCCATTTCCCCTCAAATTATCAATCATTTATTGGCCTCATCCTGACGTCGGCTTTGCCTGTAATGCAGCAGGGGGAATTTTGAAAATGGGTTGCACCTGGGGCCGGAGGGGGGGGTCTGAGGTGGGTGTTTGGACTGACATGTGACCCCCCCACACGACCACATCTTCACCTCCACCCGCCCGCAGCACTATCAGACGGAGTCACACTCCGGAGGCAAAATCACCAAATAACTGCCAACTCTGACGTCCACTTTCATGAAAATCATGCCGTCATTTCAAAAGCCTAATTTTTTTTTACCATGAGGTGAAACAGGAAGTGTGTCACCTCGCTGCTCCGTTTCAAACCGACTGGCAGCCCGTTATGACTCAGAGCTGTCACTTTTCATGGCAGTCTCCTTGTTTTGTTTCGTCTACTCGAGCGTGTGGAGGCGGACGAACAACACGGGGAACACGAGTGCTCTCAGCGTCATGTTATGCTTCTGTGTTTACCTGCTCCAGCTGCTTATCGTGCACTCATCATGAGTAAAGAGGTGTTTAAAAAAAGCTGCACAATAGGATCATGTGCTTCACAGAAACCTGCTCAGAGATGAGCATTCAACAGATGCAAACAGTGACTTTCAGGAGGAAGAACTCCGAGTTACGTCATCGTCAACACCTGAACTGCACGAGTCTTGTGACCACCATCTGCTGTCTCCATCGCTGAAGAAGGTGCATCAGGTCAGGAGTGCAAAGTGACCGTCCAGTAATGTCTGAGGGAAAACATTCGGCTTTAACAAACTGAAACAGGACTTCTTTTAGGTCCCAGATGTGAAGTTTTGTCTCTGATTTCAAATTTATTATGATGATCAAGCAATGCAACTTGAAATATTTTTACAGATGAATGTTATAACTCACACCTGTTACATGTACTTTGCTACACAAACACAAACAGTGCTCTGTTTGTGTGCGGCATGATCAGTCCTGGAAAGTTTTTGGTTGCACCCTGTGATCATTTTTTGGACAATAACATACTTCAAACTTTACAGCAACAGTTTGAGGAAAGTCGTATTTTATCATGTGGCTCTTGTGCAAAAGCTCAGACCTCATCTTCCATCAACAGCGTTCAGCCTCATGCGGATGAACAAGAGTCCCTGCAGCCTCTCCTACCAGGATACTGATGCTTGTAGTTTCCAAATGACATGTTGGACACTCACATGCAGGTGTAAAGCTCTGCTGTTCCTGACTTGTGGGTCCTCACAAGTATAATAGGACAAATATATGTGTGTGCATGTGTGTAAGAGTGTGAAAATGGCATTAATTCCCTTCTGATGTCTCACTGATCAGTTGCAGGAAATACTTCTAAACACAACTAACAGGAATATTCATATTTAGTTACATACTGACTCCTGCAGCTCATACCTGCACCGAGACAAACTGCACCACAGAAAAACAGAGTTTAAAGTCTAAAATCTTCAAACAATCCCAGCTGGAGTCCGTGATTCAGAGGGAACACGGTGTTATTAACTTACTGACAGGCAGACTGGAAATATTTTGGTTTTAATAAAGCGACGTGTTCATCGTCTGAAGGCTCCTGAAGGGAAACACAAGCTGCTGATGGCAGCAGCGAAACACCAGTTTGGGTTTCCTGGCAACATGTTTTTGACTAATAAAAGTAAATGACAGTGATTTTTTTGTTCGATCCCCATCGCAGCAGCAGACAGATGCTCAGAGCAGCCTGGTGATTAGCTTTACACTGTAAACACCAGGGAGGAAAAAAACGATATTAAGCCGCAGAAAGCTGAAAATAAATCTGACTGCGTGCTGAATGTTAAACTGATGTCAGAGATGTTTATGTAAAACTGATAATTATCAAAAGAGTTGTGCTTCTTTTAGCTCGGTCTGCTGTGAATGATGACAGCGGGGGCCGGTGCAGAAGTGGTATTTATCCTCGTCCTGTATCGGTGCGACAGACGTTCAGACGTAAACACAACTCAGCTCCACAGCTCTCATGACTGCAGCGGCTCTCGACCGACCACTCAACTATTATGTACAAGTGATTAATGAAAACATGACAAAATGTCATTTTTTTAAATGATTCCTCTTCAGGAGGACTGTGTTGAAGCAGCAAAACAGTACAACGTGCTGGAAATGTTGTTTACTTGCCATTTATAACAACAGTGTGGAAAAAACACTGAAAAACCTTTAAAAGATGGTTAATCCAGTTTGTTTAGTGCTTAAGGTCAAAGATCTTTCTTGGTCATATATTTAAAATTTTAAATAACCTAAATTAATTGACTTCTTTAATAAAAAACTGTAAAAAAAACAGTTGCAGTTACTATTTACAATACAAAATGCTGCTTCCATGCTTGGAAGAAACATTCAGATATTTTGCTTTAAGGTACAATACAAATTCACTGCAGCTTGAAGTGTCTGTTTCAAAACAATAAAAGCAAAAGAGCAAAGTTGTCGAGCAAATCAGGATCATGGGATTTGTTCATTTTGTTGTCAAACATCCGATTAAAATCTAGCGACTCAGGCAGAAATGTCACCAGAAATATTCTCTTTTCCAAACTTTCTGGTGAAAGAGTCTCTTACGTCACCAGCTTAATGGAAATTATCACAACACACTTGTTAATACGGTTGGAGCATACTGTCGTTTTAAAAACACACCATCTTGTTAGCATAAAACAGATCATATCTGCAGACATGCTGTCAAAACTTCTTGTCAAAACAGCGACGTGAGGCAACGATCCTCCTTCGTATCTTCCATCACTTAATCACATGTTAGGCAGAGATGAGCTGAAACAGGGTAATTAATCTGCAGCTGAATCACACAACCGACCGTAATCTGAATTCTCATCAGCCTAAAATACCTTTTTTTATTTCAGATTCTGACAAAATTCAGGGTGTTGTTATTTATATTGGTACAAATGGGCTTAATTAGTAGAATTTCAGTTCTTCTTCAGCAAAGTTTTGACAGACAATTTAAATCTTCCTCTTAGTAAAGTTAAACTTTTCTCTGGTTAAACTACTAAAAGCTTTAGACTGCAAAAATCCAACAAGATCCTGGATTTGAAGACAATATTCCCACTGACAACATTCCTTTGTATCACCGCAGCATGTTGAGTCTAATATGAAAGAAAGAAATAAAGCAGCATTTGAACTAAATCTTGATTCTGTTGGATCTTGAGTCTATTTTAGGACTTGTGGAGGTTTTCTTTCTGTCTCCTGTCTGAAGATGGATGTCTTTCTAAAACTCTTAGGATCCAGGATGAGTGAAATATTGAGTCGAGCTGAAGGGATTCCCACCGTGAAATCACTGAGCTCAGAGAAGTAAGTGAGCAGGTTATTGAGGAAAAAGACAAGCAGACGGAGAGTAAAGAAAAAACCAGAAACCAAAAAAAGAAACAGACGACCACATTCGGAGTGAAACAGATGGCTGGAGAAGCCACGTATGAACAAACAGAGAGATGACGGAGAGAAGAAGGAGAGGTGGAGGGGCGTCTGCAGACTTTGTGCAGATCTCACCCTGGTATGACTGACCCATATTCATCCATCACTCAGACGCACTTTGGGTGAAAAGAATCAGGGTCAAACTGATGTGAGGCTGCTGTTTTCTCCGTGCAACTCGACTCTTCAGCTAAAATTCACTATAAACGCCCTTAAAAAACTTGAACATAAACTTATTTTATTTTTCTATGGCTGTTTATCTATCAAATATCTGCTTATATGAAAGATCCAGTGATTAATTATTCCATAACTGAGTGAGGTGCGCTAATGCAGCGACGGCGGCTCGGCTGCCTGTCGGTCCTGTTTTGTTTGGCGAACATCAGACTTTTGGCGCTTCAGAGACGTGACACATCGACTCGCAGCGTGTGACGGCTGAGCTTTGCCACGGTGATCAATGCGAGCTGCTCGACCGCCTGCAGAGACCACAGACGTGCCGCTGAGCAACGCAGAAATCTGAATAATACACATTTACAGCATAATGCAACAAATCTGTTCAAAAAAGCTTTTAATCATCCATCTTTGTTGAATATTTTAAGGCTGCAGTTTGTGGTTTGTTATGTTGGATTGAATTAATGGTAGAATTTATTCCATTTAGTCCATTTAAACTTGAATCTTCAAGTTCTCGGTTTTATAATTTCTACCAAAAGGCCTCAGAAGTCGATTTCTGACTTGGAAAAACTCAAGTAATGAAGTTTTTATAGGAACATTATCAAACTTTGATCTGTGGACATGCTGTTGCAGTGTTTATATGTGCAGAATGCAACTTAAAGCCTTTTTACAGACAGTAACCTGCAGCAGTTTTTCTCTCCTCATGAGGACTTTCGCTTCACACACATGTGGCACTTTGTTTGTCCCTCTGCAGCAGATCAGACGAGTCGGCTCTGTTGCCTGGTTACTTGTTTTCTTTGGTAAATCACAGCCGGCCAATCGGCTGCAGCGGCTGACAAAACAAATTCATGTAGCTGGTGAAATGTAAGTCAGAGGGGTTTTGCTTCACACACCTGGACAGGTGACGTCCTTCTGTTGATATATTTGATAGATGATTGACTAATAAGAGGCAGTAAACTCGTTTATAGTGTTGAGTCAGTTTGCATTGATTATTAACTTCAATAAGATTTGTATCTTTTTTAAATGTTGCATAAACGATGACGAGTCTGAGATGATTCATGGACGTTTTCTTCTGTCGTAGGTGGGACTGTTTGTTTTAGCTCAATGCGAAGTTGGAATTGGTAATTTGACTTTGGCCCAAGTTTTATTAATAAAGCTTTGCCTAATTTACAGCAACATCTTTTTAAAATGAAAAAGGCTTCATTCTGCAGCCGCTTTTAATTGCAAACAGGCTTTGTCTGCAGAAATTAAACTTTGCAAATGTGAAAAATACATTTTAAAATGTGAAGCATCTTATAAAAGTAAAAAAAGTGAGTGACTAAAATATATAAACAGTACCTACACTTTTTCTCCTGTATTCACTTAAAGGCCATCATTTCTTTCCAATTGACTCTGGCCAGTTTGATGCAACTTTCATGGACAAATGAAATACAAAAACTTTTTTCTGCAACCTTTTTGTCAAATTTGATTCATGTTACTTTTTGTCATGTTAGTTGACTTCCTTCCTGACTCTCTGACTGAAGATGTTTGACATCTCTAAAGCATTTTCCTTCTATAAATTCTATCAGAGATGCTGAAAAATAAGTTAATTAACTATAAAAAAGCCAACATTAAGTCCAAAATTAAAATGAAGAATACACTAATCAGCAAAATGTGATATACCAGCTGCTTCTCTGCTTTTTTCTGTTCTCAAGTGTGTGATGTGGAGATGAGGAGAAGAGTTAGAAGCTGATTGAACATGTGAGCGTCTCTGCAGAATAAACTGATAAAATGTGTCACATGTGCAGATTGATGCAGATACAGAAAGAATATATATATAAAATTCCTTCAATTAGCTTATTAGGAAGCAGAGAGTCCTTTACTGCAGCATAAAACACAACATTTTACAACATAAAATAATCTAAAACTCCACATAAAGGCTCAGTGAGCTTCAGAGCAGGTTCATCACAGGTTCTGTGATCATGTGCGTCGCTTTGTAAAGACATGAAAATAATCCATTAGAGTCCAGCTGCACTTTGCTCTGTGCATGCTGAGCTGCAGTGAGCAGGACCAACCCGCCCCCATCTGCAGCCCCCCCACACACACAAACACACACTCAGCCACAGCCGAGCTGACAGCGAGTCACCAAATCACCACACAGACGGTGGTGAGAACAAACCTGGAGTGTGTACGGCAGAGGAAAAGGCCACTGTGCAGGTTCAGACTCTGCACTCTGCAGAATGAAACACAGCGGCTCACATTTAAAGCAGGTTTGTTTGATTATTGATCAGATAAGATGGACAAAGTTTTTCATCTGTTTATGAAGGAAACACAGCAAGTGATGTCGGTAATTCACTCACACTGCATTACCACGAGGCAGCGCCCCCTACAGGGTTCATCGTCTACTGCTTTTACTGGGAAATTCAGAGGTAACCAGTTTAAACAGCAAAGTTGCTTTTGAAGCTGCTTTTAATCAGCAGGCTTCTGGTCAACATCTGTCATCTGTCTGTCAAACTGGGCCGAAGCTTCAACTTCACACGCTGCTCATCTGAACCATGTCAGTAAAACATTTCACCTGTGTGAAATTTTCATATGAACACGACCGAAATATCTGATGGAGTTTTGCACTTCACTTATACTGTATGATGCAATGCAACCTGCTCAGCACGCAGACAGATGGAGGTGCTGCAAAACTGCCAAAAATATTATGTAACTCTCAGAAATGTTGGAGCTTTTTCGTGGCAACTCTTGGCTGAAATTAAATTAATTTTCTTTTTATTTATTGACAAAAAGTTGATGACACTAATAGAATCTGATAAAACCATAACTTGTGTGTCGTTACTGAGACAAAAAAAAGCATCTGCTCACTTTAAATTCAAATAAACAAATCTATTAATCACTCTGATGACTCATGTTTCAGCTTTTGCAGCCTGTGTTTGTGGTTTCATCACCTGAGACAGTCGCACCTCAGTGTCTCACTCAAGGACACTTCAGCAGGTTTTTAAAAGTCGCTCCTCCAGATGAAGGACGACCTGCCTGCTCACTGTTCCTCCCTGCAGGAAATTTAAATAGATTTGAAAAATGAGCTTTAATTTCTGGTCAATAACTCAGCTGCTTTTTTTTCCACGACAGAAGAGAATTAAATTTGCCTTTGAGATTCAGCGCTTTAAAAAACTGACACGTTCGGCTGCAAAGAGCTTTTACACAAAGAGCATGAAAACATGAAAACACAACTCTGATGCAAATTATCCAGCATCCTCTCGAGTCTTTGCTGTAAACATGGGACTCTTTTCGTTCGGTGTTTTGTGATTCTGTCAAATCATAAAGTTTGAATTTGAAGGTTATGAAAGTTGTGTCCTGGTGATTTTAATCTCTGTAAAGCTTTTGTGCACATGCATGAGTCTGCATAAGGCAGAACTGGATGTTAACACTCTGTGTTTTACCTGTAAAGATGCACAGGGAACAAAAAAAGCTCCAGCTGAGGAAAAAGGAGACGACTTGTGCATCTTTCATTTCTTGTGCAAGTCAAGTCTTTGAGTGACGATGGAGAAAAGTTTGAAGTTAATAACTTTCAGTGGAATCTCAGTTTCAGGTTATTGAAAAGTGCAAATCAGGATTGTCTCATAAAATGAACAGAATCGTCCTTCACACAGTCGTCTCTCTCTAAATGCCACGTTTGAATTCAACGTCCCGTCTCTTCAGCTCGTTGTGAGAAATTCCCCCTCCTCTGCTGTTTCCTTCATGTCCTCGTGGATCGAGGCCTTTAGATTTAGCAGATGACAGCATTTTTCTATATTGATCCTGAAACTCCTCTCAGGAGCAGCGACGTGTAAGCTGTGTGATTAATTTAAAGTCCCTCAAAGACACAAACGTTCAGTGTTTTTGCATTTCAGACTCTCATTTTTTATCTATTAAGAGCATAGCTGAGCAGCTTCAGTTCTTCAGTTACCAAAATGGAAGCAAAGATCGAGGTTTTTCTGTTCTCATAATTTCTAAAAGACACGACATTAAAAGAAAAGAAAGACTGTGCGAGTGTGTGAGAGTGCAGAGGGAATAAAATGCGAGCTGAGGAGAGACAGCAGGTGCTGGAGGACTCAGTCATTCAGTCTGCAGCAGAGGACGAACCAAATGTTGAAACATCTCGAGCCAAGAGGCGCCAAAAGTACTCGAATGGTTAAACGAATGACAGAGTCAGCAGAGAGGATCTGATTCATGGCGCTCGTCTCCAGTTTCATCAAGATCATGTAATGAAAGAGCAGGTGTCCTGTTTCTTAACGGGATGTCTTGAAGAAACACTACACCTGCTTTTAAAGTTCTTTTGTCTTCGCTGCAAAGGCTTTTAGACACAATCAGATCCTCCTTTTTTCAGAGGAAGTACAGAGACTCGTCTTGTTATACTGCTGCAGAATAAAGATTAAAAAGTAACAAACAAATTATACAAATAAACCAAAGTTCAGCTGGATGTTCATGCTGTTTTGACAGCTTGCAGGTACCAGCGGTGCATTTCTGTGCTTCTGATCTGCACGCCGCATCCTTATCTCCACCACAACACTCATTAGCATTCATGCTAATGTGTCTCTGGTGTCTCCACATGCTTTAAAAACAATTTGGGTTTTCACAGCTGGACTGAACATGTCAGTCACATCTACCTGATAATCATCAGGAAGAAAATCAGCATGCTGTTTCTGCTTCTTGGAGGATGAAAAGTGACGAGAATCACGAGTTTCATCTTCCACAACACAAACAACCACACACACATTTCTGTGTACGAGTCAGTTTCAACACGCAGCAAACTGAATTCTTAATAGCATCGAGAAAAATCTCCTTGAAAAGACGATGAAAAGATTATTTTTAATAAATAGCAAGTCACTGAAAATGTTTGCTTCGGTTTGAAAGAGAAGGTTTTTGATTTACAGAAAAAGAAAAAGGAAGCTGTGATTTCTGATAAAAGCTTTGTTGTATTTGTATTAAAGTGAAGAAGCATGAGACAAAAAAAGTCATTTTCACATTTAAGTCAAATCAAAGGAACAGTTTTCTATTAAACAGTTAATAAAACTGGTTAAAAAAAGGCACTGGGAAACTATTAACAAGATAATTTTTAATTAACTGTATTATGTTTGTATTCTTAACTCAGCACCAGATGCCAGGAGACAAACCTGGTGAGAAATCCACCTCAGTCATTATTTGTCCTCTAATTACCTTCCGCTGAGCTTAGAAGCTGGTTTTTGGTGGCTGTCTTGCTGGTCTCACTGGGAGCTCCCAGTCAGGAAAAATCAGCCGACCAGAGGGACCAATCACACAAAGCAAACAGCACCACGTAATCCATTTCAGTGGAGTTTTAAAGCTCCATCTGAAGCAGATTCTGCAGAAAAAAAGACTCCAACTACTGTAAATATGTGGAGGATTTTTCTTTACACATTTACCTCTGCAGATCCTGTTTGTATCCTGCGGCTGTAAATTCTCTCCCCTGCTCAAATCCCCTCCATGCAGAGAAGCAGCTGCTGTGGCTTTAATCAGCAGTGTGTGTGTGTGTGTGTGTGTGTGTGGACGTAGTGATAACTAAAGCCAAAAAACAGGAACCCAAAGAAAGCAGCAGTGTTTCCACGTTTCCTCCATATCATTAAAATGCACTCCTGACTGGAGCTGCATGGCTATATGCATGTGTGTGTGTGTGTGTGGGTGGGTGAGTGTGTGAGTGTGTATGCATGCAGAGAATTCTGTCAGTTTGTGGGGATGAAAGTGCGTGTGTGTGTACAGTGTGTTTCTGAGTGCATCAAAGACAAAGAAAAAAACATTCAAGTCTCTTTCTCCCTCTTTTTGTTCGGTGTGTGCGTGCGTGTGTGTGTGTGTGTGTGTGTGTCAATGAGATCATAAACACTCTCCGCAGCAGTCCTGTGCATGTGTGTATCAAACAGAGTAACTCTGTGTGAAAACACTGGGCAGACTTTGGTTCAGAGCCGCTTGTCAGCACACATTAGCTAATTGTTCTGCACTTCAACATGAAATACAGAATATTTGTCTCGGCAGAGAAACTTTCCTCAAACTCTTCAGCGAACGTCTTATTTTTTTCACCTCGTCTGCGCTGAAACAACACAACTCGAGTCAAAATCTGTGCTGAAGAAGGAGCGACATTTTGAGAAGGTGGAAAAGTTCCTCTTCTGTCATTTATCCTGCTTCTGTCCCTCATCGGTGCTGCAGGTTTCTGAGAGAGAAACTGTTTCAGAGTCTTGAACTTGTGAAGGATGAAAACAGCAAAAAGGAAAAATTCAAATATTCTGCACAACCATTTATTTTTTAATGAGTCAGTGTGAAAGGTTTATCTGTAAACTGAGGGCAGAGGAGGAAAGTGTTTTCTACATCAGTAAATTTAGTTTCTGTAACATTTTTAAAGCCTGTTTGATAGAAAAAAACAACAGAATGTCTCTGAATAAAGTCAAGGAGCCTAACGAGTTCAATGTTTGTGATTCATCCCGTCTGCTGCTTCGGATTTAATGTGTCTGTGCGTTAAAATGGAGCTTCAAGCACCATGTTGGACATTAGAGTCTTGAGGCCCACTGTACTGTACCTGTATGTCAAGAACTAGATCTCATGTTCTTTCTGTTGTTTGGGACAGATTTTAACTAATCACACAAAAAGAGGACGATTAGCTGCAATAATACAGAATCTTTGTGGCTGAGGATGCTGCAGGATGTGTGTGGAGGATCAGGAAGCAGCAGGAGGCTCTGCAGGCTGAGCGGCACATGCCTGGAAGTGCTATCAGTGACAGGTGGGATAATCACCTTGTCAGGCATGAATGGAGACGGCATGGAAGGACTGTAAAATAAAACATTCAACCCACCCATCACACACACACACGCACACACACACGTACACACTCCTGCTGACTGCTGCCCGTCCAGGCAGGTAACATATTCAGAGGTTTGACAGATGTCATTTTGATCAGAGGAGATTTTGTACAGCGTCTTTAGCTTTGCTTTGATTCAGATCTGATCCGGCCTCCATCAAACAGAAGCTGAGGTGTCTTTTTTTTTTTTGTTTGTGTGTGCGCACTCAGCTTCATGCATCAGCAAATGCTTTTTTTTTGTATGAATGGAGGATTTCTTTTTGAGATTACGTAAGCAGTCGCTGAATTAATTCTTCAGTCTGCGACTTGAAAAAAGACGGTGCACTATGTCGGCTGCCAAGTCTGCAGCCACCAAACAGTGTTAAGTCGGGCTTGAATGGAGCGACAGAGAAAAAGTAGAATAGACTCAGATTGTGCTGAACGCCGCAGTGAAGGATCAGTGTGTCAGAACTAACTACAGGAGGTGTGAGCTGATAAATGATGAATGGATTCCTCGAATGTTGGGTAAAGATGAAGAGGGACAGGAGGTTAAATCTGCCACAACCTGCGACAAAACTTTAGAGGAAAAAAAGGAATAAAGAGCTTATTTACTGTCTCACAAGAGACAGATGTACAAGGTCAGATATCACTGCAAAACAGACAAAAACACAAGTTTCTAACCCTTTAAAATCTTTTAAATCTCCTTTTTTCACAAGTGCCCTCTACTGGCCGTCTGGTTTTATCTCCGTAGCAAAAGCAATGTGACATGAAATCATTATACAACTGACAATGTTTTCTAAAAAAAGGGTAAAAGAAGCTTGTACGGTCACCTAATAGTAGATGTGAACCTCTGTTTGTCTGCTGCAGTAAACCTTTAATATAATTTAAAGACCAGCACAAGTCTCAAGGTCAAGAATGAATGAAAAACTCATTTATGATGCTTATTTACTGAGAGCATTAACTGCATTAACTGAGAATTTCTTACGCTACAACTGAACTTATTTCCACTGGTGTCTGTTTGCACCATCATCATCCTCAGGAGGGGAAACCATCTCCTGCTACCACCTGAACAGGTTACACTGATAAAAAAAAGGAATAAACAGCTGAATTAGCTGAACGAATGAGCAAACATTGACAAATGTCCTGTAACAACACGAGCAGGCAGAGGCGACTCGCTCCTTCCATCTATCTGCCATCTGAGGCCGAAGTCTCCTCCTGAAATCAACCATCCAGAAAACAGGATCCGTCACAGGACACCTGAGATGGTGAAGAGGGACGGTAAACAGCAGAGCGAGAGGGAGCGAGATTCAAGGAGAGGAAAGAGGAGCCGCTATCTGATCACTGTGAGCCGGACTGACTGCATCCTATCGACTAACATGTAGGTCCATTCTGGTGTGACTGTTGTCACTGGTTGCATATGAGTCCTGGTTGTGAGCAGGTGGAGCGCATGAAGTATTTGACAAGCTAAATATTAGATGTTTGAAAAGGTAAAAGGATGAAAATAGCCACTGAGATTAGAAGGGACATTCCTCTTACATTAGCTGGTGGTGTTTCAGGATTCACGTTAAAGAGTTTTCAGGCAATAATGAGTTTTGCTGTTGAAACTTGAACAAAATGCAATTCAATTTACATTGTACTGTATGTTTTTCCTTTAACAGAAACTCTGACTATCACTGCTGATCTCAGAATTTCAGCAACCAAAAACACAGACAAGGTGCAGCCGTTTATGGTAAAAATCCTTCATTTAGGTTTAAATACAAGATCCAATACGTGCAGAAATATTAGGTCTTAATTGAAACTTAATATAAAAGCAGGATCGTCACTTTGGCTCCAACTGTGCATCATTAGCAACATCAAAACTTTTATCTCCAAACGCTTTTCTTCATAAATCAAACTTTTGTCAGTTAAACTATCAAAAACAGAAATTATGGTCAAACTGAAGAAAGAACAGTTTTTAATCACCAACAAAAATGATTTGTTTTTCAATTTTAGACTTTACCAGGATGGAAAAGAATAAGCGTTTCTGAAACAACAGTGTTTTGTCTCTTTTACTATCTTGCAAATATGTAGTTGCTAAAATGTTTGCATTTAAAAATTCATATTATTTGAATGTGAGGCTGCAGCAAAGCACACGCAACAACACATACATGATTAAAAACAGCAAATATGGTCATGCACACACATGTGAATGGATTGGTTCCATGTTTCGGTTCACATGTGATGTAACAGGCACCAATTTAATGTATGTAATTTTGAGAAAATGGGATCATGAGAGTCGTGACTCTGATCCAAACCATCTGCACATTCACACACAACAAATCTGCTCATCTCCCAATTCGACAAGCTAACAGTGAGCGCCGCTAATCGGTCTCCACCAATCAAAACCGTTCGCAGGCTGTGGGAGAACCGGAGCCACTGTGGCTAATTAAAAATTTAGATTCTTTTCTAGGAGGCATTTAAAATTGCAAAAACTCTATAATGTAGTAAACAAATAGGAATGAATTGTAGGAATTAATATACCATAAGATCTGCATTTTTTATTTGCATTTTATGGAAACTACAACAGTGTTTTTTATTTATTTAGGCTAACTGATGCAGGTTGAACTCGACCGTGTTTAACTTTGAGTCCCTCTGCTGTGTCCAATCAGCTCTTTGACCTTTTTTTTCTGTGTTTTTTAATCTTCAGTAAGTAAAACCATGTGTCTGCGCTCGTAAAACATTAATTAAGATACATTTTAAGCTATTTCATGTTCATATCTGGCCTCAGGTCCTGTATGTCCTGCTGGTTCAAAGTGGGTTATCATCTCAGAGTGAAGCTTTCTGGCTCATGTAACATTTAAAACCACCTAACAGGGAAAAAGTCATAATGTGGACCATGTTTGGCACCAAAAACTGATGTTCAAAGGTGTAACTGG
>JAPZDV010000026.1:24193276-24204041 GCA_029814665.1 Acanthurus lineatus
CCCTCACCGCGGACATTAACCCGCTCTGCTTTAGTCCCTCCTATCCAGCCCTGAAGTGAGGGAAGCATCTCTCTCTCTCTCTCTCTCCCTCTCTCTCTCCCCTCCCTCCCTCCCTCTCTCTCCCTTCTGTCATTGTCACTCTACATCTGTCAAACATGATTCATTTGGTTGTGGTTTCGTGCGCGCTGGAGTGAAAGGAGACATGATCCTGGAGGTCAACGAGGAGAATTTTTGCGCTGTGATCTTCTTTTGTTTTTACTGAAAAATGCAGATTACAGTCCAGAGCTAATTTCTACCAAAGCAGGTGTAAGAAGCTTCCTTTACCCTTAAATGCAAGAAAATGTGACCTTGAATGCAGAACTTTGGTGCTTCATGCATTTATAGATGGTGACGATAATTTTTGATTTGACCTTCGTTTGTTTCGCTGAATCATTAGAGAAAAGCAACAGTTTGCTTCAAACATCTGATATTTAAGATGTGAGAGATCAATCCCAACTTTAGTCTTTATATTTCAGTTTCAGCTTCACACTTGTAATTTCATTATCAGGTTTTTTATTCTTGTTGAAAATTCAGATTCGATTGCTTCCCTCAGAGGAAAACACAGCTGCACTCTGAAAAGTATCCGAGTACTTTGGTGCTGGTTGTGCGTTCAGGTCTCTTCTCTTTGATTCAATGTCAGGAGGTTAAGACATCATTTGACATCTGCGTCACACTGTTTGTGTGCTGGTATGAAACGTCACGGTGGATTTTGATATCAGTTCTGGAGAAAATGATATTCTGTCAACTTTGATCAAAAAATTTGTTTTTTTTATTCAGGTTTTATTTTCCAGACCAAAGATTTAACTTTTGCAGACTGATGGAAAAACTGTTTATTCTGATGTGGAACGACCAAACTGCACCTTCTGGAAGTCAGATTTATTGAGTTGGTTTAAAACTTTCTCATGCACATTTTCACTTTGGGTTGGATGATAAATGGCTATTTTCATAAATCAGAAATAAACTAAAGACAGAAAAAACTAAATGACAATAAAATCTGTGGATGACCTCAGCAATAAATGAGACACTGTGTCTGAAAAACATGGACCCAAATGCAGAAAAAAGAATTGTTGATGTACTAAAGTTGCCTTTAATATGAATAAAATGAAGATGAGATGTGAAGCAAACCAAACAAACAACAGGATACAACAGACGTGCGTTTGTGTTGATGCACAAAAAGCATCAACACAAACGCAGGAAGCAGATTTTCTCAGAAACACTCAAAGAGGAAGAAGAAAAAGAAGAAAAAACACACAGGGGTCTGATGCAGAAAGTTAATTACTGAACAAGATGCAGGTGCTGAGATCTCAAAGAGCTGCAGGCTGATGATCAGTGCAACCAGGTGTGTGAAAGGGGCGGGGCAAACAGGTGAGCAGAAGATGAACCCAGAAACTTGGTTTGGGAGGAACAACGTGAGGCTTAAGGCAGAGGATCCTGACAGATATTTTGTTTTTTTTTACACTTTAATTCAGAGGTTTAATCCCACTTGCACTTGAGTTGCAGGTGAAGTTTCCTCATTGAGGAACGATTGACGTCAATAAAACCTAAATTAGCTTTACAGCTTGATGATGCTAAGTCAAAAACATGTTTCCTTGTTGTAATAAATCCAGCTTACTGAGCAGCTATTGGCCCTGTTCTATTGATCATAATTATTTAAATAAAAACTCATCATTTGACTCTTAATTTCAGTTTGTTGTATCAGATTAAAGACACGAAACAGAAATAAAATAAGCTTTAAACGTCCACGTGGCCTCCAGCCTGTGAGCTTCTTCTGTCTGCTCGCTCATATTCCTGCTCAGACATGACTAATCCTTTCTACATAACTCATCCTAATCAGCCATTAACAAGCTCCTCAAATAGCATCAAAAAGCAATCTACGGTTCTTTTTGAGTCGCTTAATTTAATAATTCAGTCATGAGAGGACGTCATGAAAGAGGAGCGACTCCTACATAAGTGGATTTGAACCTCAGTAAGAAGAACGACTTTTGTTTCTGAGCAGCTTCGTCGACGTGGTTTACCAGTATTTCTGTCTGTTTTTGAACGTTATCTTTTCATTTAACCTCCTTTAAAACTGATTTAATTTCTTTATGATGTTGATTTCTTAGCTTACTAAAGTTTATTGTTCGTCCTTTGAGACTCAAACCTCCATGATGTTGCTGCTTCATTTTAGACCTTTTGCCAAAAAAATTAAAATAAAAGCAGCAGAGTGGCTTAATTTTCATATCTGAAATAAATTTGTGACCAAGAAGCATGTGTTAAGTTTATCTTTGCTAGAGAACGAAATGCTAATTGATACTTGACCTTCAATAAAATATAATTTGACCTTTTTAAGAACATAACATTTTAAACACACAGTCATTAGTTTTAATTCAACTCGCCCTCATTTCATGATGAACATTTGTATGTCGTAGTTTGTTTGTGTTAAATCTTGTTTCTTTAAAATCACAGCAGGATTTTTAAATGTCAAATCCAGAACAAAACATAAAAAAATGCAGAGTTTTACACAAATTTGTTAGCAGAATCTCTTCCAAACTACTTTTGAAGGGTCATGAGAAGACAACATTAAGTCTGAGCAGATTAAAAACGCTCGTCTGAGATAATGAGCGGCAGACAGGAAGTG
This sequence comes from Acanthurus lineatus, assembly GCA_029814665.1. NCBI lineage: Eukaryota > Metazoa > Chordata > Actinopteri > Acanthuriformes > Acanthuridae > Acanthurus > Acanthurus lineatus. Next base: position 24,195,933 of record JAPZDV010000026.1, read on the forward strand.
TGGTTGTCGCTAAAGAGGTTCACATCTCTTCCTCTTTTCTCTCCACTTCTTCTCCTCTTCCTCCCTGACTCATGTGTTTCTGTTGCTCCTTCTCCTCTTTTCTTGTTTGTCTTCATTTCTCTTTAGTTGTAATTCTCTCTGTGTGTTTTGCTCTTTTCTTATTTTGTATAATTTCTATAATGTTTTATCGGCAGCGTCGCCCCACAAAATGTTTTACAACATATTTTAGTGCCGTATTTAAACAACACAGAGGAAAATCTGGAATCAAGCTTGATCTCTTTGACGAGTTTCATATCAGGTTTCCCTCCTCAGCTGATGTAGATTTGTTTTAATATCATATGTAAAGTTTCTGTGAGCAGATTAATGAAACATTTTAATTAACAAAAGTTTCCTCTGGAAGTTATTGTGGTGGTTTCTGAACCTTTTTTGTCTGAGTCTCTTTCAGAAACTACAAAAAGTTTGGCCAACCCAATCAACAGTTTTTATTCATCATAAGTGACAATAGGTGACAATAAACTATGAAAAAAAACGCTCATAGATCATATCTGGGACATATTTTTCTGTATTTTTTCACCTCTTACTGTTTTACATTAACCAAGTTTTAGTTTAAAAAAGTTTAAGTTGAAAGACTGAACTGTTTGTTAGTTTGTCATGCTAAACTGTGGAACTTAATAATCTGATGCTATGCTAACATGCTATATAACAGTCTTTCAGTGACGTTTTGTTTGGTTATGTATTAATTTATTTGAATGTTATTTAAGCAGCATAAACAGCTGAAAACTGCTGTGAATCTGTAGCTTCTTCCTGCTCACATGTTGGATGAGAACTGCTGCTTTTGTGCCTCACAGGTCTGTAAACTGAACTCCTCAGGATGAACAGCATGTTTTGGTTTCCTAACAACCCCAATATCAGGTGCATTACAGGTTAAAATAGAGATGCAGAGAAAGTTCAACCTAACTCTGACCTTCCCTTGCATCCCTCATTATTTTTCCTTTTCCACTATGATAGTTTTCATTGTTCATGTGTAAAAAGATGTCAGGACTGTTTGTCTGAAGACACTTTCTCCAAACATGATGAAGTTTAAATTGACAAGCGAGACAAAACTGTGAAACATCCTGTTTATCCCACATTTAGACAACTAATGGCCGAATATGAACCACTTACAGTCTGTCGGGTTTATTCATACTCAGGTTTAAACTCGCACAGGAGTAACAGCTATAACAGTATCTTCTTATATCCAAAGTGCACTATGATGCTAATTGCTTTACCTTCTGTTAACAAATTCTAGTCAGGGTGTTTAAATCGAGGTGATTTGTTTGCATTAGATAAAACTGGCTGCAGCAAAGAATCTTTAAGTGTGTTTAATGTTCAATTCAAACACTGTGTTACTTGAGTAAACATCAGATTCCTTTTATTCACTAAGTGCAATTAAGGTAAATGAAGTTATATCAGTGCAGGCGCATAGCGAGTAATGCACCAACAAAAGATCTAACAGCCTTGTTAAAGTAAATTCATAGATTCGTTCACTGCATGCAGCACCTTTGGGCTCTCTGTCTGAGCAGAGGACTGACTTCATTGGGACGTAAAACTCTGCACAGAATAGTGAATTTTCTAAAATACTGGACCTTGTGTCTCAGTTATCATCACATCTGTCAGGCTGAGTGCAAGAATCAGACCCGTGTGCAGAAAAACTTGTAGGCAGATGAAAGTTAGCATGTTTTTTTTTTTGAGAGTTAAAGCAGTAAAGAGAGTCGAGGAGATGAAAAATGTCTGTTATGAGGGAGGTAATGATGCAGAGTGTGTTAGCAGGCAGGCGGGCAGGGATCATGAGGCACAAGACAAACGGGAGGTAATCACAGATACACAAATGCAGAAGGACTGCATGAAAAATACAAGCGAGGCCTGCAAACAGCTGACATGCAGAGAGCAAGCGACGGGTTTATGAGCTGTAGACAGGTGTGCAGGTAGACAGGCTCAACACAGACACACACCGACACAGATGGACAAACACACACACAGGAAAACACAAAGATGATACAGAGGCACATTTGTGGTGATGACATGTCATATTTAAAAGATCCGTCACTGTACTTGTTCTCATAAAAGCCAAACAAGACAAAAAGAACAAAGTTTACACCAAAGATTCACGACAAGACGAGTCAAAACTTGCAACTACCTGCAAAAAAAAAAAAATTTAGTCTGCAGCATTTTAGAACCTGGACCTGTCGCTGGCTTAAAGGTTAGCAAGCGTCAGTATTTTGCTTTATCACCATTTTTCAGGCCCAAAACACAGCAGAGGAACTCGGGCTGGACAGTTTGGTGACCTCAGCTGCTGCGTGTTGAGCCAAACTGAGACGAGAGTCTGAACTTCTGAGGCTTTTTTAAAACTTTGCAAACTTTTAGACTTCTTCTTTTGGTTTGAACAAGCAGCTCGTTCATGTGAAGCAGCACAAACATCTCAGTCTCATTAATAATAAGAAGTTCATCATGACTGAAAGCAACATTGTTAAATTATTAGTTCAGACATATTTTAACACCAGGCTCAGCTTTTAAACTTATCAATAATCAACCTTTTAGCTGTTTTAAAAAGTGATAAAAACGTGTCTTTGTTGTTTCCATGATCAAAACTTTTCTATTCCACTGTGGAGTTTAGAGACTGAAGTTATTTGATGTAATTTCACATATTTTGCAGCCACTTTTCCATCCAGCAGAGAATCACAGGTCATTACGCGCCTGCTGAAAAACAAAAATTCATTTTTGTGACCTTGCTGTGACTTCTCCTGAAACAGACTTTTAGCTGATGCCGACCGTGAGCGAAGCTGCGGCTCTCTGCCGTCCACATCAGTGAAATAACCTCAAATGCTGAAGCTTTCAAACTGGGTCACATTTAATTTCCACAAGTTGAATCAGACTCTTTTTTTTGCATCATATCAAACCTTTGTCAATTAAAATCAATGCATGTCTGTTAACGGTGAGTGAATCTTTTAACAAAAGCAGTTTTTCTCTGGTTCTTTTGATTATTGAAAATGGTTTGGAAATTGAAACTTATTTAAAAAAACAAGAGCTGAAAAATCTTGTAAAATGAATTCAGGTGCTTTTTTTTTTGCAAAACCTGGTGACTCAGGTGTTGTGTAACTGGTATGTGTGTTCTGCATTAGTCTCTGTTTTTACAAGCCAAAACACAATTTGTGATAATTTGCAGACATGTCTGGGAGTCTTCGCGGGGCCAGCAGACGGTTTGTGAGGGCGGATCGGCTGCTGGCAGAGATAATGAGCGTCAGACAGGAAGTGTGGTTGTCGCTAAAGAGGTTCACATCTCTTCCTCTTTTCTCCTCACTTCTTCTCCTCTTCCTCCATGACTCATGTGTTTCTGTTGCTCTTTCTCCTCTTTTCTTGTTTGTCTTCATTTCTCTTTAGTTGTAATTCTCTCTGTGTGTTTTGCTCTTTTCTTATTTTGTATAATTTCTATAATGTTTTATCGGCAGCGTCGCCCCACAAAATGTTTTACAACATATTTTAGTGCCGTATTTAAACAACACAGAGGAAAATCTGGAATCAAGCTTGATCTCTTTGACGAGTTTCATATCAGGTTTCCCTCCTCAGCTGATGTAGATTTGTTTTAATATCATATGTAAAGTTTCTGTGAGCAGATTAATGAAACATTTTAATTAACAAAAGTTTCCTCTGGAAGTTATTGTGGTGGTTTCTGAACCTTTTTGTCTGAGTCTCTTTCAGAAACTAAAACAAAGTTCAGCCAATTCAATCAACAGTTTTTATTCTTCATAAGTGACAATAGGAGACAAAACAAATGAAAAAGTTGTCCCATTTGAATTTTAGTTCAATAATTAGAAAGAATCAGAAAACTCTGGGGGGTTTTTTCTCAGCATGAATCATTTTCATTCATCTGTCTCGTCCGGATGCATGAGGTGCCTTTAGACGCGAAACAGTTGTATTTGTGCAACAGTCACTGTTTTCTTTTGGTTTAGGCACTAAAATGACTTTTATAGTAGAAAAAGTGAGATAAACTTTGTTATTTGAAGACTTTGGATGAGAGTGTTAATGTTCACAGCACAACCAGTGCAAAACCAGCAGCACTCTGCTCACAAAGTTTTGTCTCTCTTTAATATGAAACAATAAAAACAACAGAATAATGAAAAAACAGACAAATATTGCTTTGAGTGCTAATATTCCAGCTGTTCAGGCTGCAGCTTTGTGTTCTTTACAGTCTCTGTGGTTTTCAGTGTCAGCGGCTGGTCTTTGGGCATTTAGCCGTTTGCTCGTTAGCATCCTGCTCCGCTCAGCATCTCTGCCTCCACAGAGTCCACAGAGTCGCTCACTCCAGCAGTTTTTATTCTTCTTTCAAGGCCAAATGATCTTCAATTTATTATCTTATTTTGGTTCGGTCCTGTCCGAATGTTTTTCACTCCTCTGTGTCTTGTCTTCAGTCCAGTTCCTCCCTTCATATCAATGTCAAAACTGCAGGAAAGAACTGCCGTCCTCCCTCCATACGGCTCTTTTTATTCCCATCGCAGCTCTAAATTGTGTGCAACAGCGTGTGAAAGCATTTCGGTTATGAACAAAAATTAATCTTGTTTGGGAAAGAATATTGATTTGACCTTGTTTCTGCCTCCCACTTCCCTTTCCCAATTTTATTTTCCGTGATGATTCAGCTTTTACAGTAACTTCTTCTTAACACTGCAGCATCCTCAGAGCTCAGCTTTCAGGTTAAAGAAGAAATTAAAATAAATTTAGGCAAGAAATTACTTTAAATAAAAAAAGGAAGCAGGAAAAAATACATACAGATGGAATATGTGGAACGTACAATAAAACTAGTCACAAACTACTTTGACATGACTTTCAAGAGGACATTTTAGTCTGTAAAGTTATGATTAGTTCTGATATTTTGCCCTTAAAACTTTATTTGTCCAAGGTTGAGAATGAACTTTTCATAAAAAGGGTAAACACTTTTTTACGAGTAAAACAAATAAAACTATGATTATTTTAAAAACATGTTATAAAATGAAGAAGCAAAAATATTCTAGTACATATTATGTATTTTTTTTATGAAATGTGTAAACTGTGTGTTTTAATGTAGCAAGATTTTAATGATTTTATACATATTGCACCTTTAAAAACAGGTACAAAATGCTTTCTTAGTAAAAGCAATGAATTAAAGAAGATGAACTTTACAACACAAAATATTAAAAAAGATTAAATAACCTTGAAATTCATTAAAAAATATCACTTAACACAAAGCTTTAAGGCAGAATGTTAAGAAAAAAATTAGACATTTTAATGGCTTAATTTGTCAATTAATAAAATAGTTTGTCAGCTGCATGTTGATCAGTTCACGTGGACATTAAAACACATTAAAACACATTAAAACACATTAAGACACATGAAAACATGTTAGGGAGAGAAGATGCTCTCGCTGCACAAACAGGCTGCAGCCTCATTTGTTCCCTCTCAGGAAAATTCCTCCGCCTTGTTATCCGACAGCATACAGCAGTTTTTTTTTTTTGCTACAAGCCTCTTTTCCAGCTGCTGGTTAACTCGGTCAGTAATGAGCAGATTAAACCTGAGAGGTCATGAGTCATGTTGAAATTTTCACTTACTGCAGAGCAAGAATGTTGTTGTGCAGAAAGTCATCTGTGCTTCACGCTGACCGACGGATTGCAAACAGCAACTATTCTTTTCGCCAAAATGGACACAGCAGATTTTCTCCTGATGAAATATCCATTTTGGAGATTGTTTTACCTGAAAATTGGCACTTTGCATCAGATGCACACCTGTTCCAGTCCACAGCTGACATCATCAGTCAGTATTAAGAGATTATTTCCAGTTTGAGCTTAAATTTCCTGCCTTTGGTGTCTCTTGTGATGGTGAAACAGTCGTCATGTTGGTGTTAAAACTCATTTGAATCGTATGGTTCGTCTCTTTCAGAGCAATAAGCTGATCTGCAGAGTTTGTATGACCACATGAAGCAGACGCCTGCTGTTCCTGTCTGACATCCACAAACACCTCCTCAGCCCCCCCGTGGCTGAAAGTACAGGCCGCTGCTCTGAGGTCACATGGTCAGACCTCACTCACAGCGATGTTAATCCTCTGTTTTCACAGTAAAGCGGCGTTCTGGGATGTTAAGGTGGATCGGTGGAGTTGTTTGCACCGTTTCCTCGCAGCAGCGTCTGCTGGAGTTTCCCACAGGTGTTCCAGCTCCCTCCCAAAGAGTCCACAGACATGCAGGATGTGAGCATGAATGCTTGTTTGTCTGTGTGTGTGTGTGTGTGTGTGTGTGTGTGTCAGCCCTGTGATGACCTGGCAACCCTGCTGCTCGCCCAGTGTTAACTGGGATCGGCTCCAGTCCCCCCCTCCCTTATCCTGCAGAGAAGCTGTCACAGAAAATGGATTGATTCTGCACATTTGCTGTTCCAAAAGTATTTTCCTTCTAAAAAATATTCCAAGATCTGTTGCAAAAAACACTTTTTTTATCATTTACTTTCCCGTCAGAACAACATGCGTCTTAAACAGCCCAGAATGAGGCTCTGCTGCTGTACGAGGTTGGATCAAAAACCTCCAGGACCGTTCCTGTTGTGCACAAACATGGAGCTGCACAGTGACGTGCATGCAGCAGGTACAAGCTACAACATTCAAGAGTAACTGTGCCAAGTTACATTACTTGGCCATCACCAGCAGATGAGTTACTCCTGTTTTTGTGACCACTTGTATGTGTGCATTTACAGTTTTACAGTCAGTCTGAAACTTGAGCCCACGGCCACAACGCAGAGACCAAACCATGTGGAGCAGACAGAAGCTGCAGGGAGGTGGAAGTGAGTGTGAAACAAAGGTACTTTAAGAAGATAGAAACCATTTGTTGATCCTCACTTCCTGTTTCTTAGACTGACACGAACTTGGTGGGTTTTACTGAAAAGAGATGTACATATTTATCTGTTTTTATGCAGGTAATGGAATTTTTTTTTTTTAAAGAGATGGTTAAAAAACGGACAAAATTTAATAATGAGCAGCTCTTTTTTTATAAAGCAGACAGTATTTTGTTGTACTTTCACACTCAGTGCACAAAATATTCTGGTGAAAGTGTAAAGAGGATGTTTATGTTGTGGATGTGTGAGTTTGGAAAGTGTGTTTTTGTAATTGTGTGTGTTTGTGTGTGTATCCATTCCAGCTAATTACTCTTTCCTCACGCAGCAGGCTGTGCTCAGTTCGCTCAAGCGGAACAATGTCAAACCCAGCGACCCTTCGGATGTTAATTGGGAACGAGTAAGACTATCAGCAGCAAAACTTCAACAAAACTGTTTGACTTTCTTCCTTTTGTTCCTGTGAGCGAGCGAATGTGCGAGAAAGTGAGACGGAAAGCATCGAGGAGAGTCTGAGAAAGAGAAGAAGGTGCGTCAGCTGTAGATCCAAGCTTCAGGTTCATGGTGACGTCATGAATGCACATGCACAAGTCTTCATGAAACGCATGTAACTCAGTTGCTAATGAAGATCAAACAATGTGACTTAGAACAAAAACTCACAAAAAGCTTTGACCTGCTTCCTGCACGTCAGTGTGCAGCTCCGTGTTCATGCAGAACAGGAACGATCCCCAAAGTTTTAGATCACACCTTGTATCTGTGTGTATGTGTGAGTCCAAATTGAGTTTGCATGCATACCTCTGTGTGTATGTCTGTGTGTGTGTGTGTGTGTAATGAGCGTCTGGACACTGCTCACAAACATAATTATCTCTTTAATCGGAGCCTGTGAGCAGAAACAAGAGGGATTTGACGGAGCTCGGCGGTTCCCTGCTGCTGCTTGTTGCTGGGAGAAACCCGTCTCATGTTTCCTATTAGTCGATTCAGTAGCTGTGGGACATTCTGTTGTAGTAAATAGTACAAAGTGAGGGAATGTGTGTGTGTGTGTGTGTGTGTGTGTGACAGCTGTGTAATGATTAAAAAGAGAAAAGCAGTTTTTGCACCAGGCTGTAATCTTCTGGTGATGCAAAATGAAAATATTAAGTGAAATGTGAGTGAAATGAGGGAATTAGTCTCGAGAAATGATAAACACTAAAAACTGTTGGGTTATTTTTTCAACCCAACAGCTGAGTTGAGACTGTTG
>JAPZDV010000026.1:24233565-24250287 GCA_029814665.1 Acanthurus lineatus
GTTTTGCTAATGTTGAGCAGTAAGTTGTTTTCTGTGCACCATTATGCAAGATGGTTGATTTCCTCCCGACATGAAAACTCATCATTGTTGGTTGTTCGTTATTGTTGTTATTGTTGTTGTTTTTGTTGTTAACCAACTCATAAAGTTGGTTAACAATGACAGAGCTACCATGTGAATGTGTTTAGTTGATAATTAGCACTAAACAAAGAATACAGCTGAGGCTGATGGGCGTGTGGTTAGTTTAATAAGTTTTGAGACATGAGACAAAATATCGGACACATCTAGATTCAGACCAGATGATGGCGCTAGACGTTAAGTTATGGGTTCACCGACATAGTTTCAGTTCATCCTGGAGGTGACATGAATGATTGTGTTCTAAACTTCCTCCCTCAGTGTTTTTGCACCATTGTTGAAGACAAATTCAATCTTTTTTCAGACCACGAAAAAATTTAAGAGCCACAACTTTCAAAACAATTTCACTGACTGACAAGAGCAACTTATCGAGTCTTTTGAAAAACAGAATTAAACTTTTCTTTTGTTCGGCGTTGAGAATTCCATCAATGCAGACTTTTCCATTCAGAGAGCAGTTCGAGCATACTGATAAGCTCAGTAATAAGTTCTTTAAACAGCCGGTCCCAAGCCAATAAGTTGAGAAATGAATGTTTTGTGCGTTGTTTTGTAACAGCAGCCCACTTCACTCGCTGCCTCTTCTGTCCTTGTTGGGTTCAGTGATGAGTTCTGTCAGTTTGGTCCCTGTTGTATTCACAGCACTTCTCCCTGAGGCCCTCTGCATCATTTTGACATGTATTTGTGATTTTACTTCTTTATTTTCCATCTCGTAAAGCTCTTCTTTCCCATATTTCTCTTTTCCATCTTGTTTGTCTTTCTCTTTTCTCATCCTTTAATCCTCTAAGTCCCACACTGGTGATTAATGAAGCCTTCTCATTTAGCGGTTCTTTATTTAGAGGCACCTTTACCACCACACACCCTCATGTAGCTGCAGATTAGTCTCTGTGAGACACACTGTTGTCCTACATATTGCTCATCTCCACCTCCTGCTTTATGAAGAACTCACACTCCACAGTGGCTTCTCTATGAGACAGAGAGGTTTTTCCACAAAACTACAGAAGTTTGCAAATCTGTTCATGCAGGAATCTTCTGATTGTTGTGTGATCTTGTCAAATTATTTGTAAAATATCCCAATTAAAATGATATTTTCTCATATGACATTTGATTTGTTTTCAGTGTATTCAGATTTCTGATTATATTTCAATCATAATGGCTAAGAACGTCCATTAACGCTGACTCATACAAGGCTTCGTTCTCACTAACTCAGCTCTGTTTAAATTAATGAAGCACTGCAATATTTGGCAACATAAGCGGTTGTTTTTTTTTAGCACAGATGAATGACTTTGCAAAATGAGTCAGAGAGCGAAGTCACAAAGATGCTACGTGTGTGTCATCATTGGATTTGAATGAATGGTACCTGCTCACCATGTGGAGAACATCACTTCAGTCCTTTGAGTTTCTCGCAGTGACACAAAACTGCTTATAGTTGACTGCTGAGAAGTTGCTAAAAGGGGAATCAAAAGCTTCAGGTCTGCTGATTTTAAATAATGAAGGCATTAGCAAAGCACTAGTTGCCACAACATACCACTGATGCTGCTGGCATCATGTTGAAATCAGCTTCTTCCACCCAGAACTCCTCATGTGAGCATCTTTTACAGACTCCCTCCAACCATTTTTCAGTGAACTTGCATTGAACACACACATATGCAGCTGTTTTCTGCCAATATTCAAGCAGTTTCTTTTGTTTACAGGCATTGGCTGTATGTCCTAAAACGCATCTAAGCTCACTGAACCACAAAGCCATCTGGCTCCATCTGATCCACATCAGAACGGACCAACGTGATGCCATTTAGACAGATGTAGACGAGGAGCCCAAACAACACGTCAGGGTCATTTCACAGGGAAACACAGCTGGCAGCAGAGGCCTCTGGGATACACATGCCAGCTTGTGACATGAAGGTCATGACTTAAATTCTCAGATCCACTGGGGAAAGAAAAACCCCTCGACTATGGGAAGAGGATGAGGGAAGCTCGCCCTCCCCCAGACTACAAGCATGGTTTCCTAAATAAAGCAGCTGAGGAGCCGAGTTTCAGAGAGCTTTCAAGCTTTTAACACTCATCTAATTCAGATGTAACAAAAACAACAATCCAAACAGAGAGTAAAGACACATAAAAATCGTGATCAGAGGAATCAGTAGTAGTAGAAACAAACAAAAACAGCAGAGAAACGAGAAGACAAACAAAAACAAGAGTTCTAAAAGGACAAAAGAGCAAAGACTCACAGCTGAAGTTAAAAGCATTCGCAGCACAGCAGAGGATTTCCAGGTCATTGCATTTGCATGGTGGTGTGAGTGTGATGAAGTGAAGGTGAAGTAACGTGGCAGCTACACGGCTGCTGTCTGCAGGTGTGATACCTCAGACTGATGCCAGCGTCCCTGAGAGGTTTTACGTCAGAGGCAACATGATGCTCATAAAACATCATACAAGTATGTGAGAGTTCAGCCTGATTCAATGAACCTCTGCAGAAATAATCATATCTGTTGAATCATTCATCGATTGTTGTGTTTATTTGTTTTGTGAGACAAGAATTCTTGCAAACTGTTAAAAAATAAATAGTGAAACACTGAAGCTGAATGGTGATTATTGGCTTTAACAGCTGCACTTTTGTCTCGTTAAATCTCGTGCCTGCATTTTGTGATGATGCAGCTTGAGTTATAAAGCATACAAAACACTACGTAATGCGAACATGCATGTGTTTCACACTTAATGACAATCTATCACACAGTTGTAAAGATATTTCACTTAAAACCACAAATGTCAACCTCATGGTGGCACTAGAGGGAAGGACAGAAACCTCCAAAGTCATTGAGTTCATCCTCCAGTGATCACGAAGGCCTGCAGGGTTCATAACTAAACATCCTATAAATGTTAAGATATTTCAGTGGACCTCGGTGCTGTTGGACCTGATGGACCGACACTAAAAGGCCTAAAGGCGTCTGACTTTAAACACATCCCAGACGGATGGGACAGGATCAACCAGTTGTGTCCTGCAGTCCAAGTATATATAGAAGTTTCATAAAATGACCCTCTTTTGAAGCAGGTTTTTGCAGGATGCCTCATGACCAAAGAGTTTAAGGTGCAAACCACGAACTGCAACGCTCCAGGCCGGATTCAACCTCTCACCAGACTCTGCTGATTGTCATTCCCTCCCTCCCTCTCTCTGTCCTTCATTTTCTGTCATCTCTCTTCTGTCGTCTGTTAGATAAACGACCCAAAGATACCTTCTTAAAGAAAGTAGTGATGATAACAGTTTTCTTTACATTCAAATGCGCCCTCTACTGGCCATGGAAATTTGGAAGCGTGAGTCAACAAAATGTTGGACTGCTACACTGAAGGAAACTGTTTCCTATCAACAGGAAAAGAGGGTTTCTTTAAACTATGTCAAGAAATGCAACATAATCTTAAAAATACAGTCATTTTTAAGTCAAACTATGATCTTTCTGTCCGTCTAACTAAGTCGCTTTTGTGCCTAAATCTGAACAAACCTGTATCACAGTGCTGTCAGATCAGAAAATGATATTTCAATAATAATTTGTACCCAGTTTGAAAAGCACATTGTGCCCCACAGACAGACGTCATCTGCTGTTTGTTGTCTTTGTGAATTGAAACTCAGTACACACAACAGATGCCAATATGCAGCAATAAATGCTCTGTGGCCACTATTCACCTGACGTGTGCCGGTGTTGCATAACAAAAATATTGACAGGAAAACTGTGTTTTTGTGGCTTACGGTTGAGTTGGAACGCTCAGATGTAACCTGTCAGTGAGATCCAGCATCTCCCAAAACACATATCTGCTCCCCACATCTGTTTCAGCCCAATAAATCAGGAGTGAGTGCTGCTTAACGCTCAGTTTACTGTTTTTTTTTCTGCAGACTGGTGAGTCACAGAGCTGCCGGTGAAGCGGCACCGACATTTATTGCGTGATTTAGGTGGAGAGAAAGCCAGAAAGAAGAATCTGAGGTTGGACGCCACACTTAATTGAGTTTAGTCTTATTCCACATTACGAGATGTTCTGGTGATGAACCTGCGTAGACAGACGCAACAGACATTTTGGTCATCTGAGTTCAGGATTTATTTGTTTTGTTGCTTTATTCTTCTTTCATGTAGTTGTTTTCTTGTCCTCCACTTTATTTTTGAATTTTATGTGTGTATGTTGTGTTTCATTGTGTGCATCTGTGCACAAACCTTCTGTGTTTCTATGTATGTGTTAATGAGGATACCTGCATTTCTCTCTGCTGCTGTACGAGTGTTTGTTGTGGTGGTGTGTGTGTGTGTGTGTATTTGTGTGTGTGTGCCCCCCTGCTGTACGTACTTCAGCGTGTGCAGTTGACTGTCATTTCGCTGGCGCTGCAAAAACACGTCTTGTGTGTCTTGTAAATCAGAGAATTTCTACTGTCTGACTCACTCAACACACATCAGTCAGCCGGTTGTGTTGTCAACCGTGAGAGGAGAGACGGCGACGCCAGCAGCGTCACAACTGACTGACTTGTTGATTTCTCCAACAGACTGATCTGAAAATCAGAACCCTGGAAAGATCTCAGCTAAATCACAACTGGATCATAACCATGCAGAGGCTACGATATAATATAAAAAGTTGTTTGATTTTTTATGAACTTTTTAACTGTTAATCTGTTCAAATAATTTTCTGTTTTGGTAGTGATGTAAAGGGACTATAGATTACATTTTTTATGCAACCTCTTGTTGTAAAATGATAATAAAATAATCTTGTGCATTGTGTCGTGACTTCTGGCCTTATAATGATCCATCTTTGTCTTTATTTTCTTCACAAATCTTAAACTTTTCAGTCAGTATTCAATGCAGACATCAGCCCCCTGCTGAGCAACACATCCTATGGAAAGATTCAAACCTCACTTTTTGCAGAGATCTCTCTTTCAGCATGTGAACATTAGAATTAGAAAAGGATGGTGAGAAGACTTGGAGAGAAAATATCAGTCACAGCAGCCTGATAATAGCCTGCATTAAAGACGCAGAGAAACAGACAAACACATCTGGAACCCGCTGGTCCTGTTGTTGTTGATGCTCACAGTTTCCTGCAGACAACAAATGTGTTTTTGACAATAGCAGAATAAAAAGGGACTTTGTTACTAAAAAGCACTGAGATCTTAAGATGTTTACATGTAATTAGTGATAACTGCAGACGACGCCATGCCTGCATTAATGATCCACACCGACTCTCAGCTCTGCAGATTACGGGGCTTGGAGAGCTTTTTTCTGAAGTTCCTAACATCATTCTTGCTGAAGGTGAGCAGCACTTCTGCGTTCCCTCTCCAGCGTAACCAGCACTTCAGCTGAGCCGGCACAAAGTGCAAGGAACAAGGTGATTTATTCATCACTGTGAGACACAGTTACATAAAGACATTAAGTTTGTAGTCCTTCGAACAACACAACACAAAAGAATATGACAAAAAGAAAAGAATAAAATCTACAGTTACTTTTACTTGTTCATACATTTACACAGAGACACATATACTCTGTGCACTTTTAAAATTTCCACATGGTGTAATATAAACAGCAGCCAGAGTCCTTCTTTCCTCTTCCATCCAGTCTGTTCTCTGTCGGCTCTGAGATCAGTTCACCCGTCAAGTGCAACAACTTCTGTTCAGACTTTTATTGTCCCTTGAGGGGATATTTGGTTTGCAGAGGTGGGAAAAATCACAAACACAAGAGGACAAAGGGACATCACAGACAGACAATAACCAAAAGGAAAGGGATGTTGAGATCTGAGAGACGTGGGCACAACAATCTCTCACCTTCAGCTACTTTAGCCGGCAAGAGTCCCATTTTATCCATTTCATTTTCCTGTGGACTCTCAATAGACTGGAGCAATCCTGAGTGCAAACTGGGCTAATGACTTTTATCCCAGCTCTGTTTCCTCTGCTCCTGAGGTGATCTAGCTGGTCTGACTCGACGGTCAGAAGGTGCTGGAGGCGGCGATTGTCTTGGAAATATGTTGCTCTTAATCTGAACCCTGCACTTCCTTTTCAAATGCAGACAGGTGTATTTTTCTCAGAGGTCAAATATGTTTCAGCATTTCAGCTGCAAAATAACAAACAAAAACAAAAAATGTAGAAATTCAAAGGAGCTCCATCTGTATGTACCACAGTATTATACAGCGTACCAGGACCATCACAGGTGCTCATGCTGTTGTCATTTAACTATAGAAAATTCTTGCCAAACTAAGCCTCTTTTATACTCAAATAAGTCAACAGTGTGAGGTGGAAAATGTGCAACATTGCGAGGTTCTTGTTATTAATACATGGTCAAATTCAGTTGGTAGTTAACTTCTTCTTGGGCTCCTCCAAAATCATCTTTCCTTTATTGTCTGCACAGAGCTCTGCAGATATCAGGGAAAAATATTTTAATAATTTACTACTACCGAAAATGCTATAAGTATTCTATGTGATGAATCACTAATTTGTACGCTTAAATAATATTTCTTAAGCCAGATTTATGTCCCTAAAAGATGCACACAGCTTTAGCTCATGCTTTGCAGACTGATGGCTTAACCAGTACTCATTAAGTACAATGGCACAGATAAGCAGAGCTGTTATCAGTATATCATTTTATTTTGTACACCATTTTATCCTGTGAGAGGTTATTGGTGGCCAAAGCATTTCCTAGCTTGTATCTTAAACATGTATATTACAAAGCTACAATGAACCAGACTCACACAAAGCTGGTAAATATTATACATTCTTTCACTTTTAGTCATGTGTGTTTGGTTTAAATATCACTATTTACCTGCTGAATCAGAGAAAACTACACAGACAGCTGCACTAATGTTTTTATTATTTGCCTTTGCTGCCATCTAGCGGATCAAAACAAGTAAAAAACCAAGTGCTTCCTGATTGGCTTAATTTGCGATGTGCTTTTCAATGATTGGCTAGTAAAATTTCTGCCGTTTGAAAAAATCTTCCGTATGGAAACACACATTACTCAAGATTTCCTCTGCATCGTTATAGTTAAAGTTTTTCAAAATGCAGAGGAAATGTTGATGCGGATTACATTTTGTTATTTTGAAAGGTTTTATTTTCAGTAATACACAGATGAAAAACATGTCTGTTCGGTTTAGAAACTTTGGCGATAAACGTCGGACTCGTGTTGTTTCATTCCGGAGGATAATAAAGAAAGGACCAACAGGATTTATGGAGTTACGGAGAACAAATTTGTTGTGAGAGTTACTCTCTGAGGCTGTGTGAGCAAAATGGGGCACTTTGGAGCATTTCTGAGCACAACTCTGGTCTTCCTGCTGTACGAGTTTTGTCCGGTGAGCTGCGATATCACGGACGGAAACACGGAACATCTGAAGAGAGAGCACTCGTTAATGAAACCTTACCAAGGTAAGATGGCTCAGTTAGCTCGTTAGCTAACCCTGATGTGCTCTTCCTTCTTACATCCGTCACTGCGTTTAAAAAGTTAGTTAGCGACAGTTTTACTGTATTTGACTTATCAGCATTATTTATTGTTATTATGACTCACTCTTACGAATGAACTTTAGAATTGTATTGCTGTTATTTCCGGTTTAAACGCAAGTAATATTACCAATCAGGGTTGTGGCACAGAAAAAGTAAAATTCTTAGCTAGCAAAAATCATAGAAGCATCTGCGTTACAGGATGTTAATTTATTCAAAAGCTGAAAAAGTCAGTAGTTTTGTAATGTTGGAGGTGCAAATCCGCTGCATATTATTCTAAAGCTAAATATGCTCGGCTTAAGTGTTAATTCTTAGATTCAGTTACACACAACGTATTGTGTTTTGGAAAACTAAGTATGTTACATATCATATTGCCGTAAACTTGAATGCGTTTTTATTTGTTGCTAACATTGTAGCTTCCTGTACGTCTGCATTGAAATATCGTTAAAAAGCAACAGACTAGTTTAGATGATCACTATTAAATATTGCATTGTGAAAGCAAGCTTTAAACGTCTTAATTTTTTCATATCATAGAGAAATTATAGGAAGTATAGAGTCGAGAAGGCCTTACTATAACTTGAATAGTAGTCTTTCATTAAAAGTATTGAGTATATTTCATGTGTAGTTTCAGATCCTCTGACTACTGGCATGGTCCTGCAGAGTACTGGTGTATTAAGGGATCATTCCTTATTTTTTGGCTTATTTTAGATCACCATGTTTATCACTAATCATGGTAATTTTTTGTGGAGTGTGTTCATAACAAAACCATCAAAACAAAACTGAAGCAGCTCTTAAAAGTTGTAAACCTTGTAAAGCAAGTTTATCACTGCACTCAGTCAAATAGTTTCCAGGTGCCTGGAGCCGTTACAGGGAAGTAGATCAAAGGGTGATCCACAAACCACGAGATCCACAAGAATTTCATTTGCATGAGTATGAATTCAAAAAAATCTTTATTTCTTGATTACAAATCATGTAGTTTCTCAATAGGAAGATGAACAAACCCTGAGAACACTGTAGTGTTTGTTCAAGTCCTGTGCAATAAAGTGCAGGTGAAGAAAACAAGTCCGGTACTCAGCAGTGCAATATTGAGTAACTATCTGGTTCAACATGTTTTACAAGGCCAGCCTCTTTGCCTATTAGGCTACTGACACACACTGTACTGGTGCACTCTCTCAAAGGACAATAATGAAGACTGACCAAAATTTTTTGGTAGTAATTAAATGAAATTTCAGAAAAAACAAATTGATTTCTCCCCTCTCTTTCTCAAATGTGCCTGTCCATCTGATTATGTCCTGTCCCTTCCTCTGTTTGCCTTGCAGGTGTTGGCAGCAGCCCTACCAGTCAGTGGGACTTCTGGGGAAGCACTTTGGTAACAAGCTCTTATGTCCGACTCACTCCAGATGAGAGAAGCAAGCAGGGATCCATCTGGAATACTGTGGTGAGGAGAGACTGTAAAACGTAGTTCATATATCAAGTCTCACTCTGACATATCGTCATTTTATTGTCATTTGCCTCTGCAGTTTCAGTTTCAGTTTTCCATTAAGTGTCCATGCTCATTAGATCGCATTGATTTGTAATAGTTGAAGTTAAAAGATGTGCAAAACAATAAAAAAAATTGTATTTTTGATAACTGAGATTTGATATTTGCTGTTGAAATAAAGACACCCTGTCAGAATGATTTGTATGAATTGTAAAATGAAACACACTTCACCTTATGCAAGTTGAGGAAATTCATTTATATATCACTATTTAGATACACGGTGATTTTAAGCAACTTTACTAAAGATGCTTTAATGTTAAGCAGATATCTGTTTCTGGTTTACAGCCATGTCACCTGAAGGACTGGGAGATGCATGTGCAGTTTAAGGTTCATGGGTCAGGGAAGAAGAATCTCAATGGTGACGGCATCGCTATTTGGTACACAAAAGACAGACTGCATCCAGGTAACATTGGCTTTTTCAGCCTCATGGCTCTTTACTGATGAGAACTTTTGTAGAGGAAACTCAACGAGCTTGATCTGACATGTTGTCCTTTGTTATTCACCTCCCCTCTGAAACAGGATCACAACATACCTGCTGATGTGCTTTCACCTGCTGACAACATGCTTTACGAGTTTATATGATCATTGCATGTCACAGCAATATGCTTTATGTGCTATGGCATATGGGCAGATAACTTTTTTTTAAAAAACTAGTGTTACTACTGCAGTTTTCAAGACAAAACACCCAGCTTGCTTGTTGGTGAAAATGTAGTTTTTGTGCATTTGTGGCTTTTTGCTTTTTATTTCCTGTTCAAAGCTGTAGATTTGTTTTAACCATCCTCTCCCTATTTAAAACATCAAAATATGGTTAAACAGAAAGAATGTGTGACTGTTATTCACAGCATGTAAAGCTAAAGGGGATATGTAAAGTGCTGCCACTCAGAAAGAGAAATGCAAATCCAAAGATGTGTGTTTGTCATTGAAAGGCTTATAAAACTGCCACACACTGATGGTTTGCGAGCACTCATCATGCTTTTATCATCGTGTCAGATATTTGTGTTTACCATCTCAGCTTGCTGTCATCACTGCTGATGGCAGGAAGTGTCTCCAGTTGTCTGCTCACGTCTCACCTCATCTCTGCCTCCATCCTAGGCCCTGTGTTTGGAAACCAAGATCAGTTTTTTGGCCTGGCTATTTTTTTGGATACCTTCCGCAATGACCTCCATGGAATGGATGTAAGTGTGTAGTGAGTGGCTCGAGGCGATTGACCAGCTTGTTTCTTTGCAGGGCCTGTCTTTTCCAACAATGCTCTCTTCCACGGGCTGGCCGTGTTTATAGATACTTACTCTAACGATGATGCGACGGATGTGAGTGGTGGCTCAGGTTTTACACGTCAGCATGCCGTCTCGATGCAGTTCATTTTTTCTTTCCTTTACTTTAAATTGGCATGTTGTCACAATGTTTAAAGCATGTTAACATTAAAACCCTCACAGAGCTTATTTTTGTCACATTGTCGCATAAAAAAGTCAATTTAATCACACAAGTTCTTGAGCATGTTGAGTCAATGGTGGTAACTTTGCTGTTGAAACATTGTTCAGTGTCTTAATGAAGGGTGTTTTTATTTTTATCAAAACTTGTCTTGTGGAATATGCTGCTTTCACATTGCTGCTGAAAGTCATGTAAGCCAACATGAGGACTACATGGTCACTTTGTGCTGACACAAAGTCCGAGCTACTTGCAGAATGTTAAAAAGTAAGAACAAATAATGACAAAAATTGTCAAACAGGAAAAAAAAACAAAACATGAATGTGGGCATTACGTTTTGTTCCAAATAAATATGGAAAAAAAATAGCTGCAGTGTGAAGGTAGCCTGTTTGTACACAGTAAACATGAGCTAAAATATATCACATGGGCTTTTTCTTATGTTTCACTTTCTATTTTTATTTGTCCATCATCTTTATGTGTTCAATTCCTCTTATCAAGATTTATTTGTTGACTCTTTCCTTTCTGTTATCAGCGCTCCTTCCCGTATATTTCAGCCATGGTGAACAACGGCTCAGTGAGTTATGATCATGGCAAAGATGGCCGATCGTCAGAGCTGGGAGGCTGCTCGGCTGAGATCAGGAACAGAGAGCACGAAACGTATCTTGCAATCCGCTACTCCAAAGGAAGACTCACTGTATGTAGAGAAACTGCTTTGTATCCTCTTGCAGATGCTTTATGGGGTCTATTAATTTTAAAATAAAAGTTCTAAATTTAATTCTAAGTTATCTGTCTGGATTCAATTAAAAAACTTGAACAGAAGACAGTTCTCTTTTTTTTCTCTTAATACATTTTTTTCCCTGTCCAACATAAAGTCCCCTTTGTTGGAGTTTTTTTTCTGACATGCAGTGTTTGTGCTGCAGGTGATGGTTGATGTGGATGACAGGAACGAGTGGAAGGAGTGTATCGACATCGGAGGAGTTCGTCTTCCAACCGGGTATTTCTTTGGTGCCTCAGCAGCGACAGGAGATCTCTCTGGTGAGTCAGAGCGGGAGAACTGCACACCAGCAACTGAAATAAAGAAGTCAGAGTTTCTGTTTCAGAAGTTTTCACACACTGTTAGGCTGAACCTTTAAATTTTTCACTGCGCTGTTTTTTCTTAAGCTCTTTGGTTTAACACATTTAAAATGAAAATAAAGCATTGTTAATTAAATCTTCTACATAAAGTTTTTCTTCGATAGCTTTATGTAAATTTCAATAATTAAAGTATTATAATACAAATTATTAGAAATCTTTTAATAGTTAAAACTGTTTTTTTTTTTTTCCAGATAACCATGACATCATCTCTATGAAGCTTTATCAGCTGATGGTAGAACACACCCCTGAGGAGGAAAACCTGGACTGGACCAAGATCGAGCCCAGTGTCAGCCTCCTAAAGTCTCCCAAAGGTAGATTAAAGTTATAGGAAACTCGATTTAGAATTGTGTTTTCTCCACATCTGCATGTAGAAAAACATATAATAATGTGAAGTGCAAAGCAATTTTAAATTTCAATTTTAAGTTACAGGAGAATTTTTTTGTGATGAACACTGACAGATTATTAATAACCAAAGTATCAGCTCATATATCCACCTAACAACCCCCATAAAAACATGTTTTGCATGTTTTTCTGTATTTCACCCTCTGCACACCAGCTGATAGAGAGAGGGGGGGTTGGGTTACTTTTACTGTTCCTGTTGCAACATGCTGTTAGAGTTTATATGTGCTCTCCAAAGGCTGTAACAGTAAACCTGTGTGAAATGAAAATATAGAACATTTCCCTCTTCCTTAAAGAAATAGTCCTTTATTGCCGAGCTGCAGCAAAATAATCATAGCTCAGTGTGTCTGCATCCAGTTCTGGTTGAAATTCAAGGTGCACACAGATCTCTTCCTTGTCCACTGTAATAAGCACTCTGGAAGTTTCATGGTGAAATTACTACAAATATATATGTCACCTGTAATGATACTGCTGCAGAGGAGTCACCTGCTGTAAGCTCTCATTAGAGTATTACCGTAAATGACACATTAGAGGAGAAACCCAGGTGGAGCAGTGTTTCATGTTGGGAGCTGTTTTCTGTGTGACTCAACGGAGCCAAACAGGCTTTAAACTCAACATCTGAACCAGAAAATGAAAGTTAAGCAAAAAATCAACATTGACGCATTGAACAGCAATGTGTGACGTTTAATCAGAAAACTTACAGTCTAATAACATGTTAATCTACAAACTGCCAACTTTTAAGACTCTTTTGCCTTTAAAGTAACACTTAAACCAAAATATCTCTCCCACGCCCATGTGACTCTGAAAAGTGACCATTTTTATCAGGTTTATGCTCATTAATTATTATCACCATCAAGTTTCCTGGAACTCAAATAGACAAAATGAGACCAACAATTTTTTTTATAACAATCATCTTTAAAACAAGATGTGCAGCAGTTTGAACATCAAAGAAAACATGGATTTTCTTCTTCCCTCGTAGACAACATTGACGATCCTACTGGAAACTTCCGGGGAACGCCCCTCACTGGCTGGAAGGTCTTCCTGCTCCTGCTGTGTGCTCTGCTGGGAATCGTAGTGTGCGCTGTGGTGGGAGCTGTAGTTTTCCAGAAGAGACAGGAGAGGAACAAGAGGTTTTACTGAGAGCAAAGCAAGAAGAGCCTTCTCAGAGGGGTGTTTGCTGTGGAATGAACTGTTTCCAGATGACAGATTGAGCACATTCAATGTGAATTTTTTTCTAAAGATTGTACAAATGTTTATATCTCTGAAGCACTGCGTTGGGAGTGAATTATGCTAGCTTGTGATGTTGGCAAGAAAGTACAAAACTAGTGCCGACCATTAAGATAGACCCTGGTCAATGCTGTTTTTGTTCTGTGTGTCGAAATGTTAATTAATTGCAGGGTTAGAATAGATGACTGTCCTTTAAAAAACTTTAAACTCTGAGTTTTTCAGTTTTTATAAAAGCTTGTGTTAACACCGGCTTGTTGACTACAGGGTTTTCCCAAACCTTTCCACCCCCTTTTCAGTTCTTCTCTGCTGCAGAAATTAATGCTCCAGACTGGTGAACG
Source organism: Acanthurus lineatus (assembly GCA_029814665.1). Taxonomy (NCBI): domain Eukaryota; kingdom Metazoa; phylum Chordata; class Actinopteri; order Acanthuriformes; family Acanthuridae; genus Acanthurus; species Acanthurus lineatus. The sequence goes on from JAPZDV010000026.1 coordinate 24,247,193, forward strand.
ATGACACCAAATGGTCTTTTAGATTTTTTTATTTGTCTTCCAATGTAGCTAAAGTAGCTACACACAAAATTGGAAAAAAAAAATTGAAAAATCATCAGATAATTGTGGTTACCACTGCAAACCTCCAAATTTAAGTCAGGAGTATTATCATGTGATTTAACCCATAAAAAGAGTACATAGTCTTATTTGTTGTTTTTACGTTCTGTGTTACTAGCGCTCTCATTCTGGCATTTAGAGCACAAAACTTTGCTTATTAGCGATTTCAAAAACAATTTAAATTGAGTTTACAACATACTCACGATGAATACTTTTAAGAGGATAAAATATGGTATAAAAAGCCTTTGATAAAGTGTTCTTGTTAACACTGTTTGAATACAACAGTGTTGACGGCAAATTATACTGAAGTTGATCTTTTTTATTTGTTTTATTTTGAATTTACAAGAATGCAAAGTGCGCTTCAAGTGCAGAACACACACATGTACACACACACACACATGAAACTCACCATATCAGTACTCTGATGTGTTTTCCCTCAGATTTTCCGTTGGAGTTTTATTGTTTTCCATGTGTTGCTCTTTTGCTTGCTCAGCCATGTTCATTTATCTCTGTTCATGCCACCATCAAAACTGTTCTATTTTTCCCAAACTGATCATCTGATGAAGGCCTCAGAGTTTTATCTGAATTGTTTTAGTACATCTAACAAATTGAAGCCCAAGAATTCCAGAAAAAATTCATATTTGAAGGATGAAAACAGAAGATTTAATCAGGGCCGTTCAGGCTCTGGGTGGTTTTTCCACCTCTGCATAACCTTTAACACTCCACTTCTGGTGTAATTGAATAAAAAGTATCGTATGCCACTTAGCTAGTAAATTTAAAGCTTTACAAACAAAATGTTCAAACATTTTTTTGTTATATCAGGGATGAAAAAAGTTATAGACGATTTTGATTGTCACATACATTCTTATGTTTGCAGAAAATGGTTGTTGGTACATTGGTGACATAAACGGTAACATCATGTAGTTGTACCATGTAAAGTTTGCTCTTTATGAATGACATTTTGTGAATCTCTTTCTTACTTTAAACAGTTTCCAACATAGGCTAATGTGACAGGATAAGGCCACTTTAAAGAGTTCAGTGCACGAGTTAATGGATCTTAAAACTGAACAAACTGAATCCTTCATACTGAAATATTGTTTCTCTCTCCTCGTCTTTCTCTCTCTTTTATCTGCAGGGTCTATCAGGCAGAATATGCCTTTGTTGTTTGTCTAACTGTTTATTTTGGGGTAATAAATCTAAATTGAGGTAATTTTGGTGATTAAAAATGTTCCTTATAATAATAATTAGAATCATTGACTGCTACAACTGTGATGATTAAATACATGCAGTGTTATAATGAAACTCTTGAACTTACAGAAGAGGATTTTTGATTTTTGAAACCCATGACTGGATGTTTTTTTTTTTTTTAAAGCTTCCTCATCATATTTCTGTCTTGTTATTATCCTTACATTGATGAACAATACCAGATCTTATCAAATTATTATTTTCTTTTTTTTGCTTTTGCTTGAGTCAGCATTTTCATGCCTGTCCCTGTGTTCCTCAAACAGATCTGTATTTCTCCCTGCCACAAAAGTCAGTTTTGTGATGAGACTTGAAACAGCTCCTCTCAACAGAAATAATGAAATAAAATAAAATTAAAAAATACAACCTTAGACTGTGATTTGTGAATTTTTTTGAAATATCTCCACCTGTTTTAACAGTGAAAGTCCCTCTAGTGTCAGAGAGAGTTAGCATAAACCATGAAGTTATGTGAAAAAAAATTGTATTGTGAATTCTGCATTGCTAAATTCATTACTTGTGTGTGTAACTTAACCTATTAATGTTTGTAAAATGTGATATATCTGGGAACACAAATAAGCAGTTTGAAATCATAGAGGGTTATGATCATTAAGTGGCTCATATATAGTGAAAATACTCATATTAGAGTAAAACAATGCTAATTTGAAGTAACCAAGTGACTTAGTTTTTACTAGAGTTGAAAAGTAAGCAGCCTTCAGGACACTTACTTTAGTTAATATGTTTTCAACCAATTAATAAATCTCATATAAGTTAAGCATCCAACTTAAACTTGGGAAACTTTGTAAAACTATTTTCATATTAACTAAATTTTGGGCACTTTTTTACTAAAAACAGTAGGAAACTACTTTTTATTAGGTTTTAGAAAACAAACAAACAAACAAATAAAAAAAAAATACCTCAATTTAAATTGGTAAATCTGCCACCACAACTTTTTTGAACCGCATATTTGCGGGAAGAGCAACGGCCGTTAACGGTGACTAGAAGCCCCGCCCACTGATCTGATCAAGCTAAAGCGGGCAGATTATTAGCTTCGCTAGCTAAACACCCGATGCTAATTTTGAGTTTTACTCAGCTAGCATATCGCTAGCGAGCTAGCTAGCTTGATAACAGTCTGATATTAAGTATTTGAGTTCGTAAAAAATCACTAATGTGTGTTAAAACATTACTTAAACGAAGACTTTTGAAAATCCTTTTTAAGTGGAAATTTTTTGTTCTACTGTCTTCAGTTTTTCATTTGTTTGGCTACTTTTCCAAAACTGTTCAGGCTCCACAGAGATGCTGAGGATTGACGTCACTGCTAATCTTCACCAGCTAAGTATTTACTAATCTGTTTATCATAACTAAATGAAGTTTATTGTCTTTGTTCAGTTGTTTTTCTGCTTGGTTATATCTGAATAAGAGGTTGATGGTTGTTGTCTTGTTTTTCTGGCTTTCTGCTAATATTCTACATGTAGTTGGACCTTTTTTCGTGTTGGTTGTGAATGAATTTTTTTGTATTTGAGCAGCATTTCCTTGGGTGATTTTTGACAGATGCATTGCTTGACAGATGTGATTTTTGACAGATGTGATGCTTTTATATGGCTGTATGGAAATTTTGCCTTACCTGTCTTTGAGCATGTGCTGTTTGCCAGGTGTCTAGATTAAGGTGATTGGTGTTAAATATAGAAATACTACTGTTTTCTTACATTTTGCTATTCAGATATGTAGCTGTAGTACTGTCTTTAAGGGAAGCTCGTGAA
>JAPZDV010000026.1:24251115-24329057 GCA_029814665.1 Acanthurus lineatus
CGATCTCCTTGTTTCAAGTGGATTGCATTGTATTTTCTTCATCCACTCCAATTCACTAGTTATTTTATTACTTTTAAAGGAAAATAATGTTAAACTGTGCCTCAATGATTTGAATTAATCAGTTTCACACATTTACTCACTCAAAACCAGCTAAAAGGACTGCATGATAAAATTTGATTCTTCTTAATAATTATCTTTTTTTGACCTCAGCCAAATAGTGTATTTCAAGGATGTTGCACATTTCAATAAAATATATCAACAGCCTTCCATATACGAATATGCAGCAAGTAGGTTAAATTTAGATCATTAATGATCTAAGTGTTTTGACCACAAGATGGTGGCATAGTATTGATTTTCAGTCTCTGCCAGAGAATTGCAATACCACAGCTCTCCATGAGTGTTTGTGTGTGTGGTTGTGTCCTGTTATTGCGTCTCATTCAAAAGGAGGCTGCTGATGAGGACACAACATCAGAACAGAGCTGTGATGGAGGCTGAAGCTGCCTCAGTATCCCACACCCATGCTGTCCGTCTCTTGCTGATTTTTACCTCACTAACAGGAAGAACACTTGGCTGATAGTTAAGTAGTGATTTAAAAAAACACATCTGTCAGAATCTATTAGTCCAATACTACAAACATGTTTTTTTCGGCCTGCTTTCACTCTCTCTTGCTCTCTCTCTCTTTCTTTATGGTCTAAAGATGTGTTGATTGAGTCCCACAGATCATGTGAAAGTCTGTTTTCTATCAGTAGCCCCCATTACTTTCAACACGACACTGAAAGAGTATTCAAGCTCTTCATTGGATTTTCATTACCCAGTGTGGCTGCACAGTACGGCAGCCCACAGGCTCCGCACGCACAGACAATCAATCCACACCACCATTCATTGGCTGAATAGATATTTTGTGTGTGTGTCTGTGTGCGACAGGGGCAGTAGTTTAAATAGCCCACAGTTCATACATCCACTTCCACACCTTGAAGCTGTGATTGACTGGAAACCTGACTGACAGAGTGAGCTGTTGCCTCAGGGTTGGTGGCCTACATCTTAGAAAACCTTCCCACCTGGGACTGAGTGACATGTTAGTCACAGCACAGAGCAGAGACATGTTAGATTCAGGGCTGCGGCTAAGGATTATTTTAATCATTTATTGATCTATTGAGATTTTATTTTTTAAAATAATGTTGTGTAACGTATGTTTGAAGTTAATGCTTATTTAAAACAAAAAATGGCAGAACCATGATTGATTGATTCAGAGTACTTAGATTGAAAAGTGTCATCTCTTGAATGCTTAAACTTAAATGGGTTCAGTTGTAATGATAGAATACACAGAAAAGCTTTAAGTCCTCACATTTGACGTTAGAAAGCTGTTAAATGATTTAGTGCCATGAAGACTAGACAGTTTAGTCGACTCTGGCTTGTTGATGGTCAGTAACCCTAACCCTAAAAGAAGAGAAGAAGAAGAAAAGGTTAACTCTTGACAATAAAAAGGCTTCTCTTGAAAACATCTGCACCTGATTCTTTGGACATTTCTGGAGCTGTTATGAGAAAATGGCCATTGATTTGTTCCATTAAATAGTTTTAAATCATAACTTTTTCAAAAGCTTATGAAAATAAGGTTTACCAAGCTAAGACAGCTGAAGCTGTATATGCATCTTAGATATTCAAAGCTTAAGGACTTGGATCCAAGATATCAGGCATAGAAATCATGTACTGGAAGTAGTCTGACCTTGTCTTAAACGTGAAATCCAGACATTTTTAAGAACCATTCACAGCTCTCCTGAAGCTGCACAGCTGTGGTGTAGAGACCCTGTAAGCAGTGGCAGGCCAGTCTCTTCTTTGTGTTAGCATCTCATTGTGTTGTATGACTTGCTCGTCCTCCTTCGCCTCAAGCCCCCTTGCCATCGTGTGGGTGAAAGAATGGTGATGACTACTGTGTGACCTTTTGGAAAAAAAGGATGTGGAACTGAAGAAAACACTTAAAAATATAAAGGAAGAGTGTGTGCTGATTATAAATGGGTAGCTGAAGGTTAAGATGTTGTTCTCTTCTGGCAAATTGACTAACCCGCTTCAGCAAGTAGTATTTACCATTTGTGCGTGTATTGTCTTGTTGCACGTGTCATTAGTTGTTCATTGGTATTTGTTTTCATTCTAGAGGAGCAGTGTGCTAATATTATGTTACTAAAACAAGTTCTCAGTATTGGAGCTCTGTGCCAATGCACATCTCTTTTACATTTTACATTGCACTCTTGTCCTCTGCACTAATATTAAACTGGCATTTGCAGTCTTTAAATTATTCCTGAAGTTGATTACAGCTTAAACAATAGGTCCAGTGATTAGTAAATCCAGAGAATACTAATCTGCAACAATTTTTATCATCATTTAATCGCTAAATTTGTTGTTCTCAAGTCTAAATATTCTCTTTTTTTTAGTATTTAAGGTTTGCACAGTTACTCAAATGAAACAAAAATTCACTGTTGGCAATTAATTCAGCTAGTAAATTAAAAAAAATGAAAATAATGATTAGTTGCAGGCCTGCATTGGAAAAAAAATGCAATATATGTTCTTATAATTGACATTGATTGAGCAAATAAAAGTCCTGATCAGTTATATTTCACTTGTTGTTGCTTATCTTTTAGTTTCCTCAGTCATGTTGCTGTGTATGTCACTGCAGTCGCTGTCTTCCTGTCTTTGTTCTCTCCTCCTCCTCTTGATAATTTCTCAGTTTGTGCTTCATCAGCAGGTTGTGTTGATAGAAAGAAGCAGGCCTGCAGAGTCTGACAGCAAATCTCCCTCCCACCACATAAGCTTAGACAAAGACTACTGCTGATTGAAAACCACAGACTGCTGTATAATTTCCACATCTGCAGGCTGTTATCAACCGTCACATCTCTGTCATACGAGAACGAACGCAACGTTCAGCATCTCGCCTTCCCTGGCAGGAACATAGAATTCCATTTTTGCACTCATAGGGGTCACTTTCATCCTCCTCGGCTTCTTGTGTGTGGGTTGTGTGTTTGACAAAGTCTTTTTATCCAGGAAAAATGAATTGAGTTGATTGAATTTCACCCTCAATTCACTTTAAAGTTTTTAGCTATATGAACACAGTGTAAGTTAGGCTGGTTATTTTCTGTTAGTTGCTTATATTTGCTGTTTTTTTTTGCTGGAAAAAACTTAAGTATAGATCAATACAACTAGTCAACTAGTCAGTAGTCATTTTCTTGAGTAGTTTTCCAAAGTAGTTAGAAAAGCCTGTTGATTCTGTCCTTATGATTCTCTCTTCAGCCTCCCTCTGCAACTTCATGTCTTCTTGTAAAAGCCCTTAAAACTCATCTCTCTTGCCTCTGTCTCTTCTCTTTGTCTCCACTCTTCTGCTCTATCGCCTTTCATCCTCGCCCTCTTCCTCCTGGTCACTCACCGCTTCACTTTGCCCTGGTGTGTCCTCAGGGATGGAGGCAATTAGGATAGTGGGGTTAGTAGAGTGCCTCTGTCCCAGAACCTTCTACAAATGACAAACCAGGGCCAAGTGGCAGCAGTGAGTTTCCTTCTAACAGCGTCTCCTGACACTTGATACTTGCAGTCTTAGAGAGAGAAATAAAATCAGCCATTAGCAGCTAACAACAAGAACAGCAGCAGCAAAACATATCTTAGGAAAGGCAAAGAGTTACGAGCTTTCACATTCAAAATCATATGTGCATGCTTTTTTTTTTCTTGTCCCAGTTCTTCTTAGCTTTCAGAGGAGTTACATCCTCTTCATGCCCAAAGCAAAGAAAAAATAAAATAACGTAAAATAAAATAAAGGCAAAATTAACGTAATTCTCACCCTGATTTATTTGTTATTTTAAAATTTTTGAACAAATGCTGATTAGTTTCATGATATCTATGTTGAAAATTTTATCAGAAAGACAAAAGAGAAAATAATGAGCTTGAACACATGAACTAAACCCACTCAAATGAATAAATAATCAAAAATTACTTCAGCTGGAGCGCTGTGTGATTAATCAAACATGACAAGCTTATAGATGATATGAAGATGTTTAAATCAAATGTAATAAGAAGAAAATTGTGTCAAATGAGCTGATGTGCTCCAGTGCATTAATTCAGAGTGAGTTCTCGTTCTTTATATGTTCCTCCACACAATCATCAGTAGAGGCCCTTGAGCTGAAAGAACCTTCTCTACTTTGCCATCCTTACACTCCCTTCCCTGTTCTGCCACTTCTTACATGTCAGCGTACACTCTACATGTTGAATCTCTGTGACTGAGGGCCTTTTGTGTGTCTTCAAACTCTGAAGAATGGAAAAGAAGGTTGAAAAGGTCGGCAGTAAACCTTGACACTTTCTCGTTTTTGAAAAACCCATGAAACAGCTGCAGAAGTTCTCTTTTTTTCCTGTAAACTTGTTGAATTGCACCCTGGGAGGCACAAACTAAGAGAAATTCAAGTTTTGAAAGTTTATTCTTTTTCAGCGTTATTTTTTATTGTGTCTTGAATCTGCTTTTGGGCATTTATGACTTGTTTTTGCATTTGTGAAAAAGATGCCTTAAAGCTCTAAAACCTCAGATTTAAGCTCCTGCTGATGGAACGTGAAGGAAAAATGGGGATGCAACTTTATGCCCTGAGAGTTGTTGCTTGTTGATATACTCATGACCACTGTTTTTGGTAAATATAGTTGCTGCCTGCAATTGCAAATACCACACAGAGGTAGAAAAAGCTATCTTGCCATAAACTATCTCTGTAACACCAACTATCCTTTTGGGAACTCAGACAACAAACAGAGAGCATTGCTGAAGCAAAATTGAGACTTTCATCTTGAGGTGATCAACAACATTCAGTCTTTCAGAAAAAGCCCCAAAACACAATATCTCTAAAGGTAGATTTCTCAGTTAGCTGTTTTTTTCCACAGTTATATTGGTTGTCCTCCTCCGTTGTCACTTGGTAGTCTTAAAAAGACTTTTGTTGTTTGTTGTTTTGTTGTTTGACAGATGTGTTTGCAATGTTAGTAAAAGAAGGGAAAACGTGAATATTTAATAGATTTGTTAATGTGGTTAATCAATTCTTCAGTATGATTCCTTATCCTTTCGGAAAAATGACAACCACATCATAAAAATGGCGTTTATGCAACTGTTGAGGAAGGTGGAGATGAAGTGATAAGACATGAGTGAAGTGTTAAAACATATTAAATGATAAGTAATCAAAAAAGTTGAGGCACTGCGTAGTTTGTCGTTTAAATGGTAATAACTTTGCTTTGAACAAGTAAGGCTTAACAATAGCTCCATTATAAAGAGAAATGTGAAAATGTGTATTTGTCTTGTGAAAATAATACATATTTTCTCTTCTTCCTCTTGTTTGAAGGCTGAAGCCTGAAAAGACTGCTTACATGAGACATTTCTAAAGTCTGTCCTCTTTGAAAGCTTGTGTCTGAACTGGGAAAAAAAAAAGATCAAGCGCACTTTTTCAAGTCATATCTCGAAAGCACTCCTCCACAGGATAAAACATGATTGTTGTTCCTTTGTAAAAAGAAAGAGAGCCATTTTCACCAAAAAAAACTCCTCTGACAACACGTGGGGAGAGAAAAAATTGGTTTTCTGTGAAGAAAGATTTCTACTTTTCATTTTCAGAGCACAGAGTGTGGACCACGTGTTTTTGGAGCACATGAGGAGCTGACTGACACTGCTGAAAACATCACTTGACCAAAATGACCTGCAGAGACTCTGTTTGCTTAGTTTGTTGCTTTTGTCCGTTCTGGCATGACAACTGTGTGACGTCCTCAGAAACAATGGACTTTTTAAAGTGTAGAAACGTATGCAGTATATGTCAGTTATAACCTGAGCCCCTTGCCTTTTTTTGCACTGCAGACTGTTTGACCAGACCGCTTTGTTGTGGACCAGGAGGTTGTATAATGGCTAAAATGAGCGTGCACTTCTGAAAACTACAACAGAGTGACACAACCTCTCTCCAGCAGATCTCTTCACGTCTGTTTAACATGTGCATGAAGTTTAACAAGTTTGTTTTCCTCAAGCATTTTAAGAACATAATATCCATTGATCAAGAATTCTGCTACTGAGGTAATTCATGTCATTAAGAAAAATGCCACCAACAGTTCTTTTAAAACAGGGACTTTCCCCACGCCACATTTCTTGGCAGATTGTAGTTCCAATGAAAACTGTTATCTTTTGTGTGATGAATCATCCATAGAAACAGATCAATGTTGAGGATCAGTCCAGTCTTTAGTTGTTATACCATGATAATCAAGGCAGAATGAATGCTGGAAGCAGGGGAATCCAGAGAAATTAGAAAATAATAGACTTATATGGATACAGACAGATAAAAACATCAGGAAGACCGAGGAGACGGAGAGGAGATCAAGGGAACGTGCTAAGTCATTTTTTTCATCGTGTCAGACAAACAGCTCTCATAACTTAACAAGTTTGAACAAACCTGTCACGCCTGCGAAAGCTGCGTTGCCAAAATACTTACTGTCCATATTGTCTCTGAGATCCGGGGATCAGAACCAACTTGTTGACATCTAATCTCTGCTCAACAAAGCATCAACAAAGAACAATAAGACACATTTCACCGGGAAAAGATGATTATTCTGCTTTTGGAAAGGCTGTAATTTGGGATATCTTGTTATGATACAAAATTAGAGCTCTTCCACCCCAAAATAAAATATCATATTATTCTGACAGGCAGTAATGTAAAGATTAACACTTGTGACAAAGTATGTGAAGTTAAAAGACATCATATAGCCAATCTTTGTTATTTTTCTAAGTATCCATTGCCAACTCAATGTAGTTTCAGGACTTTAATGACACAAACATTGCAGTAAATTAAAGCGTGTGTGGTATATTACGCTATAACCTTATGTGATCTGAAATGCTTTCACTGTGGCCATGGCCGAAGAGAGTAGATGTTTTCGTAATGGGGTCACTGTGACTTTGGCTGAGTAGATAAGTAGATATAGTATATAGTAGATGAGTAGATATCTTTGTAGTAGGGCTGCGTCCTCTTATCAGGAGTGGGAGACCCGAGGTGCAGGATTCATAGAAAGGACAATGGTTGATTGTTTTCACTTGTTTAGAGGTGCATTCTTTGGTTAAGAAAAAAAGCTGTGCCAGGCCTACATAAGTGAAATATTTGAACTTTACGTCAGAGATTCACATTGGCTTTGAATGCTCTCTCAGGTTGTCCGAAACACCTGATTGATACCGTACTTCTTTGTAATGAACTTCATTATACGCAAACGAGTCATTGTCAGCGGAGATTCCTTCATAAACATCTTCACAGCATCATTACAGAAGATACCACACGTGTTACATCCGAGTCACTGTTAGTAGAAACAAAAAGATCTTAGCTGGTGCAGCGCCATGCACTCTGTAATAACTAACCTCAAATAAATACAAGGATACTGCACTGTATTTATTTGAAAAAAAAGCACATTCAAGACGGGTCTGGTATAACAACGACAAAGTAAGATAGTTCCATAGTTGTAACTAATAACTTACACTGTGAAATAAATTAAAACAACATCATTGTTTGGGTTTTTTAAGGGTAACTGTAGCTTTCTTGTTGAGAAAATGATTGTAATTTATACCTTGGCACAGCAAGTTAGATTAAATCTTCCCTTTGAGGAAACTGGACCGTTTTAGCACAAGAGATATCTCTTCTTTAAAAACACAAAAAGACAAAACAGAGGAAACAGGCTGCAGAAGTTACACTTTAATGTGGTTATCTTGGATATCCTGTTGTTTGTGCTGATGTCTCTCTCAGAAATCAATCAGACCATGTAAGTGGTATTTTAACATCTCTGAAAGTGGAAAAACCAACAACAACAACAACAACAAACCTGTTACTGTTACATTCTTTTTATTGCCAGCAGTATTACTGACATTTGGCTAAGCAGCAACATCTTGCCAGAAAGTACGAGGTTTACTTTTTTTTTTTTTTTTTTTTTGCACAACCTGAAACATGAAAGATGTTACAAAAGCAAACAATAAAACCCCAAAGAGATGTACTAGTAACATATTGAATTATAAACTTTTGCTAAGATCTTGAAATCACTTCTTGTTGTTAAATACAGCAGCGTACAAAACACAGAGAAAGTATCTTCACAAGTCTCATATTTAAAAAGTCAAATTCAGGAAGATTGTTGTTGTTGAATGACTTTACATCAGCTGTGTCATAATTTAATTGACAAAACCCTCGAGCAGTGTAGTTTAGTTTTTTATATTTCTTGTTGTGTTGGCAAGAGAATAAAGAGTCATTGTGCAAATAATGACCATTCACCCTCAGTGAATTACAGACAAAGAAGTTTGTGCCGAGCAGAGACTTCAGGAGTCTCATAAAAGGCTCATTTGCATGGAGGAACCGGTTTCTGCTCTCTGACATTCTGACAGTTACTTAAGCTTCGATGTAACAGGGAGTTAAAAATATGAGCCAGTATCCTCGTTGAAAAGACTGAGCTTCCAATAAAACTGTCACAGGTAGTTTTGTATCTGCAGCGCCAGCGTGTGTATGTGTGTGTGTGTGAGCAAGCACAGATCTGTCTAGGAGTGTGTAGGTGGCAGTGTTGAGATGTTTGTGTGGGTGTGTAAGTGTGTGTGTGTGTGTGATGTGTACGTGTGAGATGCGTGTGTGTGTGTTCGTCGTGTGTATTGTACATGTGTGGTCAGGAGGGATAGTCACGCCTCACCAACATTACGTCAACACTAAATCCCCTGATCATCCTCCGGCCAGCTGATGCCCGGTCAGCGCTCAGTGTCATGCTGTGTGTGTGCATGTGTGTGTGTGTGTGTGTGTGTGAGAAAGAGAAAGGAATGGTTGTAACATGATCTGATATGATGAAAAGATTACAGAAAGAAAGTGGCAAATCTAAAACAAATATCCAAAGTGTTTTCTGTGAAATGTTCTCAGTAAATGATGCGGGCGACTCTTCAGCCAAGTAGTGAAGAGACGCATCACTTCTTCAGGTGTTGTTTCAATCAGACAAGTGGCGTCAGTGTGTTATCAAATAATAACAGGTCAGACATTTTTACTTTTAATCAAATAATGTCTCAAAGCATAGAAGGGAATGAAGGTTATTTAAAAATTTACAGAGCCTGCATGAAAAAAAGTATGTTTTTAGATCACTGAAGCCTTTTTTCTTTTGTAATGTAGAATTTTGGACTGATTACATACTTTAAGCCTGCAGCCAACCGGAAAAACAACAATACACCAAAATACCAACCAGAAGCAGAATCATCAGACCCTCACCAGTATTAATGTGCTGTAGGAATGATTTATGACCCGCATTTAAAGTTTATAGATGGAAAGGGGTCCCTTCCAGGGACGAGGGGGGGTATTAACATGTTTAATGAAGGTCCACACAAGGTAAAAAAGGTGAATGTTTGTGTGTGTGTGTGTGTGTGAGGTGGGGGTTGTTGTTATGCTCATATATCAAGGAGGCAGATGGGGTTGAAGCAGGAGGTAAAAAACCACCCAAAAGCCATGTATGTATGTACAAGTGCACGTGTGTGTGCAAGTGTATGCTTTATGCTTGTAGTGTGTGTTTGTGTGTGTGTGCATGTGCGAACCCAGCATGTCCCAGGAAACAGGAGCATATTCCCAGCAGACTCACTGCTCGACTCGTATACACAACACACTATCTCACTGTACTATTGTCCATCTGTCTCTCTCTCTTCGTCCTGAATGTCTCAGATTCTCTGTCTGGCTGTCATCTACTTAAAAATGTTCTAATTGAGGTTTTTCCATAACTTTTCTTCATGTTTCATTGTCGCCACCTTCTTTTCTGTTGGTCCTTTTGTGTTTTGTAAGTTTCAATTAATTTTTCAATTAATTAATTAGTTCTAACTAGTTTTGTTACACACTGCAGCTGTTGTGTCACTCACAATGCAAAGAGCACAGTCCTCTACTGTGTGTGTGTGTGTCTTTCAGTGTTTACGTACCAATGTGGTTTGGATGTGATAAAGCTAAAGGCCTAAAGCCCCACTTATGGCCCTTAGAGGCTGCAGTCCTCATTAAACCTGGTAATAGAAAAGTGTTGGACAAAACAAACAAAATACTCATGAATGAGTTTAATCCTAATCCTTAAAGGACCACTGTTCAGGATTTAGTGACCTCTAGCAGGGAGGTTGCAGATTGGGACCAGCTGAACAGCCCACAGTGGCCACCAGAAACCTGAAAATGTAAAAGACTCTTTTAAGACCATATGTATTTTGTCCATTATGCTCCTCTGTAGAAACATGGCTGTGCAACATGGCAGAGGAGAAACTGCTCCCTTTAGATATAAAGAGCTTATTCTAAGACAACGGAAACCTAACAGACTGTCTTCAGGTGATGCAGGAAGAAAGTTAAAGCTAAAACTTTTCTGTTTTGCACACAGATTTAAAGGAATTGTTCCTGAGAAACAATACTTGCGTTGAAGTTGCTGAAAAGATCTGAAACACACAAACTTGAGCGCAAACATACAGCAGCAGAGTGTGTTGGTTGCGTCACGCACAAAGGGAAATAAGGAGCTTTACTAAAGAAAGAATATTGGTGTTGTTTTGTGAGTTTGAACTGTTTAAATTGTGAGTGCCGTTAATGTTATCGTTGTGACAGTAAAGCAAAAGCCGAGAGGGGATGATCAAAAAACGTGTACTTTGTTTTATTTTGCTCTGCCGTGTTCTTATCATGAGGAGAAATGTGCAAAGCTCTGCTATCTTGTGCCACAGTGGATGTGTTGTTCTGGAACAACAATGCTTTTGTTCATATCACAGACTGACAGAGTTTGGACTGAAAGCCTTGAAGCAGTTCTGCAGAGTTCACTCCGGCTGACTCAGTCCTCACTGTCTACAGTCATGTAGAAGTCTCAATAGATGTGAGCATATGCAAAGCAAAAACCATCAGTTTGTCATCAAAACTGCGTGATTAATCCATTATCAGCAAAGCTTTGTTTTGTACAAAATACAAATACTGCCAGTCTGACTTTGATTTAACTTGCAGCGTGTTGTAGTGTTGTCTAAACCCTGTTTCAGAGGCTCATTTAGCCTGAAAAATTATCAAAACACTAAATATTTGTATTAAAATCATGGAATGTGGCATTAAATCATTAAATGTCTAATATAATAAATAGTATCAGCCTATAATAATAAAGTATCAACTGAAATATTTTGCACCCACTCTGCAGATTGTGCAACTCAAACTTTAACAGTGGATGTTCATGTGGCTGAAGCACAGGATGGTGATAAGCAAAAAGCAGAACAAAAAAAACAGTATTTCTTGTCTTGTGGAGGAGCACAAGGCCGTGACGAGGACATGATAACAACTGAAAGAGCGTGTTAGGAGGGAGGATGCTGATGAACCTGCAGAGACATAAGTCTGCTGTCTGCCCAAGGCCTCAATGGCCTTGAAGTTCTTTGTGTGTGTGTGTGTGTGTGTGTGTGTGTGTGGTGTCACACATGCACACTCACACACCAACAACCCACATGATTATCTACTGTTATATAGTGTATATATTATATGATAACACTGACACTGGCTTTGTCAGTGTGTTGACTTTGCTCTAATTTGTTTCTTTGGTTGTTTGTCAGCAGGATTTCTTTATTTGTGGACAGTTGGTGAAAAGTTGTGCTCACTGAAGAACTAAATAACTCTTGGAACGGATCTGAAAACATCTTCAGTGGGCCATTTATGAAGTATTTTTGGCCTTGGCTCATACTCTAACTGTAAGGTTTATAGTCCTGTATGTGGCAGAAATCTTTTTCTAGGAATTCCTCAGTCAAATTATTGTAGACCTGCAATATAAAACTGCATTTCTCACACTGTGAATTTAACCCTTAAACATCCAACTTTTTGCTTTTTACAGAAAACTATGAAGCCAAAATGACACATTTGGATCAGTGAATTTGTGAGTGGATAATCAAATAAATAGAAAAATGTCAAGCATGTCCTAAAAAAAAAAAATTAAACACTTAATTTCTGATAAGTTGTGCTCAGTCAGTAGCCTTAGTGGATCACCAGTGATCCAGTTGATGTGTAGGGGTTAAAAACAAATTTTGAATCAGAAACATTAATGGACCTCTCTTAACTTAAATAAATCTGAAAAACAAATGACAGAAAGTCTCCTGAAAAGAGACACTTTTCTAATGTCACCTTGATTTACTGAAGAAAGTTAGATGGCAGTTTAACAGCAACGTGTGTGAACAAGTTAATAGCCCCATTTCTACAAACCTTGCAATAACCAAAGATGAACAAACCAGCAGCTGAATGATGGAAATATTTTTCACTACTTTCCTTTTTGCTTTAAATCATAACAGTGAAACTGAAGCTAAATTGATGGCAAAACTCAAATTTTTTCCCCAAATGGATGGTGGCTTTGCTGCTTTCAGTGAGCTTCCTCTTCATGCTGAACAAGAACACTTCAGCCTGCTGCTGCTTGTATGATCCTTATCAGCCAGCCAGAGCAGGCGTTAAGTGAGGTGGGGGCAAACACTGTAAATCAAAGCTACCCCAATGGGGGTTATTACTTCACAACCTTCAGGGAGACAGAGAGGTCACAGGAATATGATATACTGTAGAGAGAACCCGCTGCAAATCTTGATTTAATAAAGCTGTTGCAGTATTTTTTATTGGTTTATTGGCTTTTGACATTACAAAATCAGTCACTTAAATGTCTTTTTCTATCTTTTGCTGATCATTTTATCTGAGCAATTTGCACTTTGAAAAAAAAACTGAAGCTGAATTGATAGGAGGCTCAGCTCACACACTATGACTATCATGACATGCTTTGGTTTAGAGGAATTCAGTCCAACGTCGCTCTGATTTTTATCACTCTGTATCTCATGGGAGTTTAGAGTTGAATTTTCAGCAGAACGACAGTATACTGTGCACAAAGCTGTGCATCACTTACGACCAATACTATCAACTTCAACCAGAGTTCTGAAGGCAGAGCAGAACAATGTGGTGTGACTGACAAGATAAAATCATTCTGTCAGTTTAAATAAATAATCCTGTGCAACGTTTACTCAGTTTCAAGAGAGAATAGATCCCAAAATTTGAGACACTCACTGGCACTTTCTTTGCAATTTTTGTGAGACAATTTGTATAGTTTAACTGATTTTTCTCTCTCTTGCCTCGTGTCCTTCTCTTGACCCTGAATTCCTAGTAGGAGAGAGAGAGCAGAGATGTGAATTTGTTGACAGACACATTGTAACATTTTGAAAAGGTCAGCTGAGGACTATTCAAGGCCCTGCAGCCTCAGTCCATTACTGCACCTGCAGACGGGGTTTGGTGGACATGTGGCGACAGTTTTCCTTTCACTATCCGTCGATCTGCAGGCGACAGGGTGAAACATGAACAGGACGTAGCTGAACCGATGAACTCAGCGCCGACCCTGCGTTCACACTCGACACAGCTCGGATGGTGGGTTTCTCCATTCTGACTGTTTGTTTGTTTGAGAGGACAGGAGCTTCTGGTTCTTTTAAAATGGTTTGACTTTCTAGTCAATTTAACTAAATAAACACTTAATATTAATGAGTTACCATGTCAACTGTAACCTGAAGAAGAAAGAAACTCCCATTTTGTTCCATTAATTTTTCATTGTAAACGATTTCTCTTCGGGAGGGGTTTGTTTTGTTATGCCCTGATCAATCAGTAGTTAGTGACAAATCATTAACGCCGTGGTCACTTTAGCCAGTTGTTTCTCGGAGATGTTAACATTTTTCATGAGAATCTGAGATTAATGACAGTTTCAGACATTCCTATAAGTAGACTTCAACTTGTACAGTTGTGTTGATCTCATTTATGCTTGGCTCAGTTTTTGTGGCATATTTTATTTTTTCATCTTCCTGCCCATGAAGCTCTGTTTGGTAAATGTTTTTAATTGTGGCCATTAATGTATACAGTTTGAGAACAAATTGCAGATGTGGATAGTGATAAAGAGGTCTTTTGAGGATTTATCAGTAAGAAAGTTAAGAAATGCACCCAGCCTGTGGTGTGTGTGTGTGCATGCGTGTGTGTGGGTGTGCGTGTGTGTGTTTGTTACCCTTATGTGACCGCTCAAAGCAGTGTCCACTTATAACAAACACAATATACTTCAACTTTTTGCTGTTAAGGAGTGGATTCCTCTGATGTGCTCGATAAATACTAATCAAAGTCTATTTCCTGTCCCTGTGGAACAACACATCGGCCTGTGTTTGATCTTTACTGATGGATTTTATCTTGTATGACTGTTGAATATTGAAAAAAAACAACAGGTTGGAGCTCTTTGATTGTGAAGGACAAATACCAAAATCTGACATTCACGCCTTGATGTTTTAAATTGCTGAGACGTTTTGTTCCGCTGTCAGTCAGTCAGGACAGAGGCGTCTGCTGAATGACCCCCGGTGTAAAAGTAAATGTTGAGCAGAACGGATTGAACAGCATGAGACAGCAGCAGTGGGTTACATAAGGTGGATTTTAGCTTTCATTTCCTCCAGGCTCTCCTGCTCTTTGCTCAGGTTCACCTGCTGCTGGTGGCTTCATGCCCACCTTCTGTTGGTGTTTATTTCTAGACCAGACCTCCTCCCTCCTCTTTTTTTTTCTTTTCTCTGTTCATCTGTCCCCCTCTTTTTTATGCCCCTTTATCGCCTCCACCTCTCTGCCCGTCCCTTTGTTTCTTACAGACATTTTTGATTAATTTCACTGCTTCCTTTTTCATTTCACTACTCCTCCACCTCCTCTTATCTACTCCTACTTCACCTTTATCTTTCTATATCTTCGCCTTGTCCAGGTCTCCACTCTAATTTTACTCACCACTGTCTCTGAACTATCCCTAAAAATAATGTTGACCATCCCAAAGTGAATGTAAACCATCCAAATTCATAAAAAAGTTTCCTATTTTATTACTGTCTATGGTTATTAGTTGAAGCATTAATACTCAGAATATTTTTAGCTCCAAACTGTACTCAGTTTTCATACCTTAAATGTCATTTAACATAACTTGTTTTGTTGTCACTTTAAGCTACAGTTCAGTTTAATTTTCATGTTTCTCTGAACAGAAACTCTGTCCTGGTGTGTTTTTTTGCTCTGTTGGCCGAACACATCACAGGACTCTTCTTCTCACTGTCAGCTAACAGCTAACGTATAACTGACTCCTCCTGCTGGTTTCAACACAGATTTGTTTCTTTGTCAACAGAAACAGGCTGTACATCTCCGGCCTGTAGTGAGTTTTCTGCACATTTTTTGATTATTAGATTTCCATGTCATATATTCCGTCAGTTTTGCACTGATAGCAACTCTTGTGTGGTATAAGCACGAATCATGGTCACACTTAAATTTTTCATTTACCATAAATCTATTTTGTTGTGGAGTTTACCTGCTGCAGTCTTAAACACATCTTCTATCGTCCCCAGGATGCCGTTAATATCAAGCGCTGACCTTTCCCTTTGTAACTCCCTCCACCCAGCTCCTCTTTCTCATCATCTCTTGTTTTTCATTTGCATTTTCTTCCTCATTTTCCTCCTCAATCCTCTTCTCTCATCTCTCTCTCTACTATGATCACCACCCTTCATCATCTTTCTTTCTTCTCTTTTCCCATTATTTCTCTTCATTCCCTTCTCTTTCCCTCTTTTTCTTTGCTTTTCTCTCTATTGACCCCATCCACCATTTATGTCCCTTTTCACTATTAACCCCCCTACACAGGTCCATGTGTTCACTCTCTTCCCTGTATCATCAGCTCTCTGTATGTTGGCCTGGAAATAGTGAACATGGAGCAGCAGGGAAGCTTCTGCTCTCCTTCTGTTGGAGCTTTAAAGGGATAGTACACTTTTCGGCTCTGACATTTTTGGAGATGATCTCCTATATTTCCCAGAAAGCCTTTCAACACCCCTGGAGAAGTGTTAACACGTTGCTCTTACATGTAAATAGAGGAACTGTTAATGACATCTGTTCAGCAAAGATCTTTTTACCAAGACACAAAGGGATGTTGAGAGATGTCTCCCTTCTCTTCATGGAGCTACTGGATCCATTTTGAATGCAGAACTAATGTCAATGCAAAGGATTCTGGCATCCTTGGTCCTTCTTTTGGTCACACACTGAATGTTAGCACACATTTTTCCAAGTGTCTCATATATATTCAGGTCCGTGCATACAGTCAGTAGTGGTTGAGTTTCTGCTGACAGGGTTTTTTTTAATGATGGTGGGTATTTTCTCAAGGGGGCATTTTACAGCCCACTTTTTATGTGATAGTGCAGTTAAAAATAGTTTTGGCAGGCTGAGATCATTTCGGGCTCCATTTGCTTCATTTCAATGGTTTCACCATCAAGAGGTCAAACTAAACACTTCGATAAATTGACCCCATCTCTCCAACCAAATGTTCTCTTATTACTGTTTAGTTCAAACTATATTTTCCTATTTCAGTCATATTCGGTTGTAACTCTGTGATGACAGACTTGATGAAATAAAACTTCTAATGTTTCATGTAACTTTTGTCTAAAATACTTTTGCTTTATTTCATGACACTCAGAATATATATTTCAGTATTGGTGGTATTTAGTGTATTGGTGATGGTGGTTTTTAGTTTGTCTGATTAAACCGATTTTATCCACAGAATCTGCTCGCCAGTGTTCACCATCCAAGCAAGCATCTGCTGGATAAAGAGGCTTATATGTAGATAAATAATCAGTGGTCACACATGGGTTACCTAATTCTAAATGCAGTCATACCTCAGTGGCAGATACCTAAAATTTGCTGCAGTGAGTCAAACATTTTTAAAGTTAAATAATTCTTCAGCCTTTGTAGGCATCAACTTAGAAATAAATTCTCAGCAATAAAGAATTTTATGGCAAGAAAGAGTTCTGTGTAAAGGACTTTAAAACATGTAACCCTGCAAAATCCAAATTTTGGTTCCTAAAACAAACTAAGAATTACTAAGAATTACTAAGAATTACTTTTAAACTTTCAACTGCATTTCAATTCTTTGTCATCAGAGGAAATTTCGTCAACTCTGGTGTTGTCTGATGTAAATAAAAAGGTTAAAGTTAATTTAAGGTCCCCTACCAAACTATTCAGAGTGAGCATACAGTTTAAGAAATACAGCCTGTTCTGGTCTCTGAGGTCTTAAAAGAATGAAAAAAAAATCTGTTCTTCTGTCAAAGGACATCTGGCATAAAGATAAAAGTGGAATTAAACAAGATTTTCCCTGCCCCACTGCACAAATGACTCAAATACGCAGCGTCTGCAGCAGGTTTATTTGGCTGTTGATCAGGCTTCTGCGCAACAATTGGTCCTTTGTGAATTTCGCTCCCCTTCACTGATGGAAGAAAGTGCCACAAACAAATGAAAAATCCTTATTTTAATTCCAGTCTTTAGCGTAATGATGAATTTGCTCTTTATTGTACCTCTTTGCTTGATCCCTGCTTAAATCTGATGTATTAGTAACCAACTGATTTTTACAGGCCACTACAAGCTGTGCTCCAGGTTTGTCATTGGCTTTGCAAATCTTTTTAAATCTTGGTATGCCAGAAAATACTCAATGCCTCTTAATTCAGTCACGTACTATAGATTACATACCCCCCCCCATCCACATTATTCTCTGTCTCTTTTCTAACCGCATTCATGGCCCGGGGCCAGGAGTTAGAAAGCTGTATGCAGGGAGTTCAGTCGCCATGTTTACACAACAACAACTCAAAGCTGTTAAGTTTCTGCTGCAAATACAAAACCATCACAGCCAATTAGCCCCCTCCATTAGGGTGAAAGGGTTTGAAGTATCCTGCTGATAACGACCACTGAGTCTCATGGTGACACCCAGACTGGTCAGCAAAGCTAAAGCAAGTTTGTTTTTTTTTGTTTCATCCCTTTCTTAAAGTTAATTTGTCTTGGTGTTGTACCTTTAGCCAGACTAAGTCATCAGTTTGAAGATGTCACCTTAGATTTTCATCTTATGTCCTTCATGTATGAAAAATCAGTCGATTAATAATTAGAGGAATGTAATAATTATGAATTTCTGCCTTGCTTTATAGTTTCCAGTGACCACAGTGATGACAGAAAGTTTTTTTTCTTAATGAAAGAACTGTCTGAATTCAGTTAGTGATCCAGAGCAGCTGGCAGCCCTGTCAGCTCCCTTTAGGTATGAAGTCTGTGTATTGTAACGTCAAGCTCAAATGTGAATAGCGCAGGTCTTTTTCTAGCTAATTTACAAGAATGAGCGGTCATGCTGATGTTCTTAAGTCAGTGCTGAACAAAGAAAACTGAAGCATTTCTGGGTTTTTAAGTGCACAAGGTGCAGCTGTTTTGTTCCCTTTTCTGTTTTTTTGTGCACAGCCTTTTAATCCTTTGGTACTGATACTGCACATTATTCAAAAATAGTGCAGAAATTGACACAAAGGCATAATGGATAAGTTGGTAGTTGTCACCTAATGACCTCCTGCAGGCACCCAGGCAGCACCCCTCATGTAAACCCAGCTGTATATTTCCAGTTTGTGACAACATGTTTTACACAGACGATCCAGGGTTGTCTGCTGCATGTGTGATTGTGCAGCTCCACTCAGTGTTCATATCATCCAGTGTTCATATTTAAACAGCTGCGATGACTGGTGACAGTAAAAAGAACAATTTGCTAACAGGTAGCTATGACAGTTAACTGTAAAACCCTCAGCAAAGAAAAAAGAAACCCCAAACACCATGATCCCCTTTAAACAATTTCTTACACAACCAGTCAAAAGGGGCCAAATACCAATGTTGATGAATGGGAATTTTTTTTCATCAGTCATTTTGGTAAATTTGTGTAGTTTTGTTGCAGCAGTTTGTTTCCCTGAGGGTCTGCATGACTCACAGGTGGCCTGTAAGGTTTGTTTGTTTTTTGTCAGTAAATTTGGGTGTGGGGGTTTTTATGACTTAAGGACCAAAACAGTTTCCCTCCAAACCCCTGAGAAACTTCACCAGTTAATTATTTACTTGTATGTTAGGTTGCAAATTTGGAGCCTTTGTTTACCATTTAAGAGATTATCTTAATGCACAAATAAAACAAAATCATTACATTTTGCTAATAGCATAGCAACAAATAGCATTTAGCCAACCAATATACCTGTGTATGTGTGAGTGTGCACATGTGTGTAAGATGTGCTTTGCTTCGTTATTATACAATAATTTGGTTAAGGCTTTAATTTTGTAATTAATTTTCACTAAATAACATTTATGTTAATTATAGAAATTACTTTTGTTGCTGCTTTAAATGGAATTACTACATTTACCATACCTGAATGTATAGCAGAGAAAATTACAGAGAAATTTATAGTATCAATGGGCTCTTCACACACTGACACACACTCTGACACACATACACACATATATATGCACACACCCTGGAAGCACAGTCCTGGCCAAGGCCCAGCAGCCTGGGCCCACAGGCAAGGTGGGGGTGGAGGAAGGAGGGGCACAACCCACAATCTGGGCACATGGAGGGTAGGTGTGCGTTTTTGTGTGTGTATATGTGTGTGTGTGTGTGTGTCATAAGGAGAGGAGGGACAGTGTGAGAAGTGGGAGGAGATGGGACTCCTGAGGGAGTGTTGAGGTGTCTCAGAAGCACTTTGGTTCAGAGCCTTTGAAGGCGCTGAAGTTGAAGTTAGCGGCAGTTGAAACACACTGATACAACTCTGTATGTGTGTGTGTGTTTTTACTGTATCTTTTCTCTCTGTTTTCATGGACTTTATTCCAAACCACCATGGGAGTACGCAGGTTGCTGACGGCCTGTCGAAGGATTTTTAAAGTCCCTTCAGTGTGAGGGAAGAAACGAGACGGATATTCCTGGAAGAGTCACCTAACTGGACCTGAGGTACGTTTTCCTTGTCACTCACCGTGAACGCTGCTTCATGTCACTTCCACTGCTGTGTATTGTCAAGAATAACACCACTATTTACTATTGCAATATTAATAAACACTGCCCAGGAGTATGTATAAACAGAGAAGACATGCCTCGAAAGAACTTTTCTTGCAGTTCAAAAATATGATAAATGCAGCAAAACAAAAACTTTTATGCACACTTTGTTTCTTACACCATGTTTTACTCATAATTATGCATTAACAACTTGCACATAAGGTTTTAGTGCTGCTTTATAATGTGTTTTGCTTATCAACTGTTGCACAAGACGTGTTTTAAACTTAATCAAGATATAAACTTTTTTTGCAGAAGGAAAAGTATGTAAATGGCTATCTGTGTGTAGGAGTTCTTATAAGCGTAATGAAGGATTTGTTATCTTTCATTTCTGACAGTTTTAGCTGGGAGTGTTAGCATGGGAGGGAGGTAAAGAGCAGCGGCAGAGACACATGTCAAAGCATGCAGCTGAGCTCTTGACATTTGAAGCTTTGGTCAAAGAGTGCCTCCCTTCTTTATTTTTTTTCCTCCTGGAGCTAATTTCCTCACAGGGGAATGAAATTGCTCAATCACATTTTTCCGGTAATGGTGTGTTTTCTCAGTTCTTTTGCAATGCAAAGACAGATAAAGATTTTATGTGTCTTTTTTCTCTTTCAAACAACTTGCACTTCACCTACAATGAAATAAACGATGACATTTTTAATGGATTGTTGCCAAGATAACCTCAAAGGATGAACCAGTTCATTTATCTAAAGGTGACTGTCCATAATGGAAAATGACACATTGGTAGTTGTTTTGTAAATGATGTGAAAAGAAAACTCCTTACTAATTTTCTGAACCTTATTTGACCTGAAAGCTGCTCAGGGCAGTTCAGATGTTAGGCTCCTTTGAGTTAATGCTTTAATTCTAAGGTATATAGTTAAAATGGAGTATAATTTGTTAAAGTATGATAAGGTATATAGAGTTTACCCAGTGAGTTAGGCTTTCAGAAGCAGAGAGTTTCTGCAGGATATCAGAAATGTCGCTGTCAACCATGTGCCAACCTTTCAGTCTGGACTGAGAGCTTTTAACTCATCTGATGGGCAATTTAGCAGAAGTTGAGCCTTTTTAATGACAGCACAGAACACATGGAGGTTTAGAGTAGTTGAGATAAAGTCTAGATTTTGGCTTGAACTGCCCGTCATAAAGGATGGATGGATGTTATCCTCATGCAATAAAGCAGTAGGCCTCTCCAACTGATCTTTAACTGATCCTTAACTGAGACCGACCGTGTTACTGCATAAATTCGTGTCTGACTGAGTGTAAGCTGCAGAAAATCCCCCAAGTTATTAAATGAACCAAAAAAAAGAGTCTGATCCTAGAAAACACCATCTTAAACTCATACAGTCAGATCCAAAGAACCATCAGACCTGGATGACTGACAGGCTGAGCCGACTAACAGAGAATGCTGTGAAAGCATTTCTGACCCTCCCTGTAATTATGGCATTATGGTACTGTGAGACCTGAGTGACCCTTTGGGTGTGGGTGTCTGTGTGTGTGTGGAGGGGAAGTTTAACTTAAAAAGACACCCCCGACCCCTCCACCTAACCCATGACATGACCTGACCCTGCAGGCTGAAACTCCGAGGAGAGAAAATGGTTCCAGTGCTTTACAGTATGGTCTCATAAAGAAAAGTACCAACATTTATCTGCCACTGCAGCAGTTCAGGTCTGTTTTCCCAAAAACTCTCTTAATGTAACCTGCATATGAACATAAACCAACACACCCAAATGCAGTTTTATTTTGAGTGTTTCACAGTGTGTTTTCACTCTTACTTTGAGTTCCTTCTGTAGAACATGACTTCACATTGAATTTTTATGACAGCCCACAGTCGTGCACCTCCACAGCTTTTACAGTTGCTGTGACTATAAAATCATCTGTTATTGTAGCCTAAAGCTTGAAGAATTATCCGGAGCCTTTGTCTAACAGCTACACATAAAAATTGCAGGTGCAGAGAAGACAGAGGCTATTTTTTTTCCTGAGACAAACACCAGCCGTTGGCAGAGGATTGACATATTGCATTGTTTTTTTTTTGGTGCTCTTAACATGGCGTCCCCTTTCCTTCGCTTTCAGAATGTTGGCATGATCTCCTAAATCACACAGTGTGGCAGCATAATGGCAGTATTGCCGAATCTCCGTTCAAAAGGGCTTTAATGTGTATTACTGGAGCTCACGATACAAAACACATTTTTAGCCAAGTTGGGCATCTAACTCAGGTTTAACCTTAAACGAATTTGCGTAACGATGCGATCATATTTAGCCTAATTGCTATATTTTGAACTTTATTTATTTGCGACGGACTTTCACCCTGTTCTGGGTTTCTGACTTCCATCAAAGTGCTCTGAGGTCCTGACAGGGTTAAGTACCTTTGGACCAGAGCATCTCAACACTGTTAACGCATCCAAATTTAACCACTCAGGTCCAGTTAAAGGCCTCCATGTCCTGGCTTCATCCTTTTGGTGTGAGGTTAGGTTAAAGGCTGTGGCCTTTCCAACCCTTAAACCCTGTCAGACGGGGGGGTTAGTATCGTAACCCCACCCTTACAAAGTCCACCTGGTCTCATCTCAAATTACACAAAGTAATAAATATAAGAGATTTTTGCAGCTTGTGTTTTTAACAGATGGAATTTCAGTAATTAAACGTTTTTAGTGCAAGATTATATTTGATTAAATTTGGAATTAAGTAATAATTTGGGTAAAGTGGGCTTTTCCCAACCGGTTCTATATGATAAAACTAAAATGTACGATTCTGATACTGATGTTTATTAATTTTAGGAAAGATACTGTAGTTCATCACTAATGTAAGAATCAAAAGAGAGAAAAAGATGGATATCACCACTAAGTGTCGACTTGTGCAGAGGTCAAGTGTCAGAGTCATTGAGCAACAGTAACATTCTGCAGGAATAAGAGAAATGATAAATTAAGAGCAGAACAAAGTGCCAGGAGGCAACACCCATAAATAAGACCAGTCAGAGGGAGGAGAGGGGAATGCTGGGGGCTCATCCAGTCCTGCCTCTGACCCCCAACCCTCCAGTGATTTTAATATGAACACGAGAGCAGCAGGACGTATCAGGAGGACATGAGGCTGGAAAAGTTTTCTATTCCTGTTTGAATGTTAACATCATTTTGGAGCACCAGCCCACAATTTGAATCTCTCACATGGTGGTCTGGCAGTGCTCAGCAGGAACCAGCTGTTTGGAGGAGGTTGTGAAAACATGATTGACAGTTTCCTTCATGTATGCATCAACACAGGGTTTCCCCTAACTTTTTACAGCGGTGCCACCCCACCTCGCCCCATAGAGTGACCCCACTTAGATCAGAAAACTTAATATTAAGCTACAGGAAAATGGAACAGTTCTTTCCACCCCTGCAAACCTGTTTTCAGGGGGCAACCCTGCAATGTAGACCTTTATGTGACTGAATGAACTCTGTGAGGCTTTGCTCTAACTTTCTCAAACATGCATTAATCTTTTTTGTGATAAATGCATGTGAACATTAATTAGTTTATACATTTATTAGTTTTCATGAGTCAACAAAATAAATACAATCATATAATTACATTTTAATTATCTGTAGACGGGGGACAACAATGCCAGAATAATCAGTGTGAGCTGCTGCAGCGTGTTGTGATGTTAAAAAGATTTTGATCCCACAAAGGATGTGTATCAGGAAAAAAATTAGGCCAGGATATCAGGACCTCACTTTGTAAAGAGAATAACAGAAGATGTTCTACAGACTGCTGGCAAAACAAAGAACTGCTCACAATATACAAAAACCTTCCAGATACGGAGGGACAAACGGTTGAATCAGACTATTTCAGATGAGCAGAATCCTTAATTAACAAAAGCTTTTACTGATCGAGTTTTTACTCTAATGATAGCTGTGACGAGTTAGATTGACTGAAAGTAAAAAGTTACATTACACTTCCACTTTTCCTTAACATTCATAAAACTTCAGCCTTATTCATGCGTGAGTTTTAATAGTTTTCTTCAACATGCCTCGGTCCTTTGTTACTGCTCATCTGTTCTGCAGAACACTTTGTCAGACCCCAGAGAACTCTAATGGGGCTCAAAATGCTAAAGACCTGCACGTCGCACCAACCATCTTTGGAAGCAACCTTTTACCTGAATGGGACCAGCTGCTGTAACACCTTGTTGAAGCACTTAATTGTCAAATGTGACATTTTCGGGTTATTTCACACTGTGAATCTTAAAGGAGGGGAGACACATCACTTGTGCTTTGTAGTCAGCAAATTTAGGATGTTTTTTTCACCAGGATACAAGATTGAGCACTTAATAGACTGACATCGGCGAAAGCCTCCCCATCCATCATGGCGTAAAACTGCAGCACAGACTCATTACTGTGCTAGATTGTACCAAAGTAAAGACTGTGGATGCTGTTTTTTATAGATAGGGAGGAAATTGAAATCTGCAATTATGCAGATGAAGAGCAGTCTGAAAGTAAGTTCAGTTTCATGTGGAGAAAAACATATCGGCCCCATCATGGCTGAACCAGCATGATTTAAACACTTACAGCATTTTTTTTTTTACAACATCCTGTAATTTACTTGTAAGACGCTGTCAGAACATTGTTTTTCATAGACAGGAACAAGCAGTTTCTAGACAAGTTTGAAATGCACAAAACCCGTGAACACATGTTGAGCTCGAGTCTTCAGAGTTTTCAAAGAAAAAATAAACCATGTTCTCCACTTAAGAGGTTACGGCTGCATTTTCAGACCTTCATCAGCATCTTTACAGAGTGATGAAGTATTTATAAATAATTCAAGTCTTCATTAATAATTAGAAGTATAATATTGCTTTATTTAAAAATGCAATAATATATTTACTATTATGAATAATAAATTCTTTATGTTTGATATTCAAATAAACACAAGCACATTTGAATGATAGTGATAACTGCTCATACAGTCATTAACTTTAAAAAAAATACATTAAATATCCTTAAACCTGCTCACAACAGCACTACAGTGTCTCTGTTTTTCGCCTTTAATGTAAATCTTTTAAGTGATCGTTCGTGGGGGTTAAATTGTTATCAGTAAGAGAGCACTGTAAGAAGCTAAAGTCCACAGCTCGGATTACTGCATAGATGTTTTTATGTCGAAAAATTGTTTGACAGATAAATAAACCCCTATTTTTATCTTCAGGATGGTCCGTTGGTCCGTCTGGTTTTGAGCGATTCCTTTGAAACGCCCACATCCACAGCAGCGGCACCATAGATATTATATTTCAGCTGAATCCTGGCAGCTCCCTGTGCTTCCCTTTCTTTTGGAGAGTGGGGGTGTAATCACATCACAAAAACCAGGAAACAGGTTGATGGCATGAATACAGTCCGAGACAGAGGAGGAGGGGGAATAATGGCGTGTAGTTTTCATTTAAAAAAAGAGAAAAATCCTGAAATCTTTTAATTCCATTGTAAGACCACTTTCCATCATTGCCAGTGACCACAATTTACTTTTGAAAAACCTTTGTACAAACATATGGAGGTAATTACCTGTATGCCAATGGGCCTGACGGGGCTTGCAGAGTGCTGTTGGCTCTCTCAGATCAAACTACATTCCCTGCCCTCCCATTATAAATTGCCCGAGGGATTTACAAAGCCAGATTGGCAGCTGTATGGATCCATGATTCAACTTGTCTGTGTTGCAATAATCATCACGCAGGAAATGAGTGAGCACCATTGCCCTGAGTAAAGTACAAGAACAGACACACCAAAAACTGCAACTAACCATTATTAATGCTCGATTGGTCTCGTCTGGTAGGTAGTCAGACTTTTTAGTTGTCTGTGTTGTGTTCGTGTTTAATCCCAAGCATTTCTTTTTCAGTCACAATGTAAAAAATGTACCTGCATAATCAGTTATGCAGTTTCGATCAAATGATATGGTTTGCATAATTTAGCTGTGTCAGGACCTGTACCCATGTGGCATTTTTTCTCCAAAATGAAAGAGCTGGCAGGAAGCTGGAATGAAGTGCTTTTCCATTGACAGTAAAAAAAAAACATTGTGCATGTTTTGTTTAGTTACATAACATAGGGTTGATTACACAGCTAACAACAAGCTTACAACATGTAGGATGAGACAAACACGGAAAACACAAGCAACATTCACTGTTCAGACAATCTGCTCCTACAAATTGGCTTTTCTGTTTCTGTTCCAGCAGCTTCTCAGTTAGCTCATGATGGACTGAAAACACCAGAACAAATCTCTGTTTTCTGCAGAACCAGCAGGACAAATGCAGCCACATTTAATGTAAAATGAAAAAAAAGATGATGCCACCATATTCCTGAAAAGTTCCTGTATTTTCGGTTGAAAGTGCTTAGAGGGGCTGCACATAAAAGTCATAACTTTCTGAAAGAGGACATTTGACGCAGCTCTTTTTCTTTAATTGGCCACAGCTTTATGGACACAGGCCCTAAAAGATTAACATCACATTCTTTTGATACAAACCAACACACAAATCATCCCTGTTTTCTCCCAAGTTGATGAAAAGAATGTATAGAGGTCCTGTTGCTGTCCCCAGATTTATGTATTTTGTCAGGAAACACTGAAAGGGTTAAGGAGAGTTTTGCATCTCACTGATTTTGGTTGTTTTGATTAAGAAGTGTGCAGGATGTGCTGATAGCTGGAAGTCAAAATATTAAAAAAAAACAGCCAGGAAAATCACATTTTAGAGACACATAAATAACTTATAACTGCATGATAACTTTGATAGAGCCCTATTGAGTCGATACTGTCTGTGAATATGCTAATCAATGGGTCTTCTCTGCTTAAAACATGATGAGCAGCAATACTCATGTGGTTGCCTGCAGCGGAGAGCCGGCAAACATGAAACAGCAAGACTTGTGTACATTTTAGTTAAACTGCACGGCGGTGCTGTTGGGCCCTCCCTGACAGACCGAGGCGGTGGAAACGAGGAATGAAAAACCCTGCAGAAACTGCTCTGTGGGAGCCAGAAGGATGTTGAAATGTGATCCAGGAGGCCGGAGCTGAACATGTGGATGCAGGTTGCTACCTGAAACACACACCGGGAGGGAGGGGGGAAAGTGTGTGGAGCAATGAGGGTGTTGGTGAGATGGTGTGTGTCTACATGTGTGAGCTGACCTCGGTGTAAGCAGCGATGGTCTGAGGTCTCTGCCCTGCAGCGCTGGATGTTTAGATGGAACATGAATGTTTCCTCTCACTCATGTTCAGGTTCAGTCGAGTTTACTCCAGAGAAAGTGTGAGTGACGTGTTAGCTTGGCAGCAGAATCATAAAAAAGCCCCACAAGCAGCAACATTTTACTGCAGTGTTAAATTTTACAGGTACTTATCAGCTGTGAGAGTGACGGACAAACTTAACATTTCAGTTCTGGAAAAGAAAATCAGCACTGGACAGTTTGTATGTTCACACTTCAGATCATTTTAGATACAATTAGTTATTCACATCTTAGTTTTTATTTGAGCAAATGAAGTCCAGCATGCAACACAAAGGTTCACCTGAGTAACAGCTGCCTCTGCATGCAGTGTCTGAGATGCTGGTGACTATTAATGAGCCTGATGATGAAGCAGGTAATGCTGATTTGTGGGATTCATTACATGTCTGCTGAAGTGTTGATTAGATTCAAATAGATTTCATTATATTTCTGCGTTTTTCAGTCAGAGTGTAATCCATCCTCATCTCCTGCTTAAATCACCCTCCTCTGGTTTTTCACTGAAGGCTTTAGCTGCTGATTTACCTTTGGTTCAGAAACGCTGCATGAGCAAATATTAGTGAAAGTATTTCTCTTCTGACTGATGATGTTGCCAAAGAGAGTTCAATTTTCTACTTTCTGAACCAGACCGAATTACACGGAGCTCTTGGTCATCTGTATTTTCTTATTATTAAACTAAATGTTTTCTGATCTTCCTCCTTTATTCTATAATGGTTGTTCCATTTTAGTAGAACATGTAAAACTTCTGTTTCCATTTGTAATAATTTTTTGGTATAGTTTATGTTTTGCACTGTGCTTACTTTCCTTCCTTTTCTTTGCAAAGATAATTTTAGATGACTGCATGTTTGAACCCCAAGGCACAACCCTAAGCCTCAATTTTAATGTGTTTTATTTAAAAATAATAATAAAAAAAAATTCTGGTAGCAAACTCCAGTAGCATCATCATGGACAGCAAAATGAGCTGTAAAGATCAAAACTGATTTTTGCACCAGGCTGTAAACATGTTATTTCTGCTAATAAGTTAGGCATTTTGATATGGGGCTCTCTGAGAATTGACTTGCTCTGGGAGCAAGCCTCAAGTGGCCAGTTTTGGAACTGCAGTTTTTGTCATTCACCCATTCCATGGACAGATTCTCCCATTTAGTGAGGGTCAAAGAGTCCTGCTTTGAGGTGCAAAGAAAAGCATGAGATTTTTTGCAATCTGAGTGAACTGCATTTTTTTTAATGTATTTTACTGTTTTTCAGGCTTTTGCCTTTATTTAATAGTGACCGCAGAAATGTGAGAAAGGGGAGATTTTGAGAGAAAAATGGGATGAAATGAACCAAAGGGCCCAGGCTGGAATCAAACCCTGGCTGCTGCTAAATCCCTGCCTTAGACATTTGAATTCAGATAGATTTGTTCTGACCACAAGGATAAGCACTTTAAAGTGTTTTTCAAAGATTGAATCTGTTCAAGACCTGTAATTATAACAATAAGGATTATTATTAATCTCATTGTGCCAGTCCTGTAGATCCACAACTTTGACACTGAGATCAATGGATAATTTGATGTATCTGCATGTATTCTACAATAGGAGCCAGACAAAATAAAAAGTCGATATCTGCTTGCAGTCAAGCAGTGAGACCTTCAGTTTGTGAGTATTTGCATGGATTTTAAAGAAGAACCTGCAGACATCCATGTGAAATGTCCCGGCTTAAAATAGGACAAGCCCTTAGACTAAATTATGATAAAACTATTTTAATCCAACCTCACTGATGAAAAAGATACCAAACCAAAAAGTGACCCTGACTATAGTAATCTGATTATCTGTCACCAAGTGCCTGATTTAAGATAAACCCCACATACCTGTCACCCTCGACTGAAGCCCCCAGCGCCAGTCTACCCGGAGACACAGACCTGAACTCTCAGTACATCATTTACAGGAGGAGAGCTGTTTTTATAAGCCCATATGAATTGTTAGATAATGTATGACACTGGTATTCATAACTGTTTGGCACAAGATCAAGGCATCTTTTGTCTCTCCTCTTTGTGTGTTCACATTTTTTTATGACATGGAGCTCTAATGGTATGAAAACGGGGTCAAATGATTTAGAAACAGTCTTTTTTTAGTAAAACTATATGAACAGGTTTTTTTATTTTTGCAGAGGAGTAAAAGAGGAAAAAGTGTGGCAGAGATCTCTTCATGGCTGATCTCAGGGAACGACATTTCTGCCCTCCAGATTGTTCTGTACAGATTGCTATTAGCCCTGGATGGACTGTCAGAGTGGCAGTGAAGGGCAAAGTGTTCTGCCCTGCAGTTCTGTCTGCTATCAGTTCTACGTGTTGTGAAATTTCGAGCTGGCTTGATGTGGCTGTGCATCAACTGAGCTCACATTTATTCACGAATATGTATTCTTGTGCACTTTGGGATTTGCTTTCTTTTAAAACAGAAGGAATCCAAATTCATCCAAATGAAAAAAGTGCATCCTCTAGCGTGTGTCCCCCTACAAGACCTTTGAGCAGTACATATGCCCTTTCTTTAAGCTCCCCCAGAGGGTTACTTATGCAGTTGTATTCATCCTTATTGGGTTGGCTGGTAAATGGCTTTTTCGTGATTTTATAGAGTGATGATACAGAATCACCTGCACTGTGTCCCTTGTTAATAGATGCCCACCAATAATAACTGATTTTAAAAACCTGAAACGCTGGGACTTCGTCTCTCCTGATAAAATAAGGTGTGATGTTGAAGAAAGTGTAACATGTAAGCTGTGAATATTTGACTGTAGTTTGACCACATCTTACTCATCACTTCCCTCATTCTTCTTTTTCTAAGCAGTTGACAAGGATCGCCAAACTATCTGCCCCCACGTAAACAGTTAGCAAAGGAATGCTCAATCCTGAGTCAAAATCAAAGTAATGATTCCAGGGATTTTGATAACATTAGTTATGCCAGCAGAGGTAAACCACTAAAGTCTGATTAGGAAGATTTGAGATATAGATTAGGCCACAAGACGGATTGTTTAAATGCGACCAGACAATTTTCTCACCATTGAATCTGCTCTAAGGGAAAGTGAAAATGAGATTAAACAAGAAAAGGTATCTAAACGCTAGTAAATCTGTGCTTTTAAGAGAAAAAAAACAACATTTGTAGAAGATGTATAAGTTTAAATGGATTTTAATCTAATGTTTCATTCTAGCATGTATCCAAATCATCAAACTTAACCCATCATCCATTTAGACAGATTGTATGCTTGTTTAAAATAACCTACAAGAAAAACTCTGTGTGCAACATTCAATAAATGTATTATGGGCATAAAAAAATCTCTACATTGAAAGCTGTTGTTTCAATTTGTGGGGCTCCAACTTTAGTGCACAGTTAATGATCCAAATTTGTGTCAAAGTATATATTTTTAACATTTTATTCTCCCTTTTAGGCTATGTCCTCTCATAAAAGTGATATTGCAATTCCACAGCATGGAGTCTTTATCGTTTGTTGGTTATAGGAGCAGCATTTTGATGGCTCATGCCGTCAGGGACACCTCATGCACAAACTCCAATCACAAGCACAGACAGACAATACACATGCAGCCATTTACACTCGGATCAAGACTGAACCACCCACTGCTGTCTGCATGATACCATGTCATCAAACTATAAATCCCTCATCATAGCCCTGTGATGACAAAGGCTTAGAAGTAATAATTTCAATGAGTACCTTTTGCTAGTATTTTGCCACTGAAGAATAATAATGGGGAAGGATTTTGACTGCCACCTGACTGAAAAGGCTCGGAGGCAACTTTCTGGTCCCCAAACAATGTTTTGTTTGACTTTGCCTCCTTTTTTTCTTTTTGGTCAAGGCAAGTTGAGACAGGAGTCAGATGCCTCATCACAGGCCTCCCTTCTGCTGTTGTGTCATTGTGTATTCTGTGTCCATTTTGTATTCCCAGTGGAGCCTGGGAGACATTATTGGTCTATTTACAAAATAGCGTAGTTACAAGAGTTATCTGCATATTATGTGTTTTTGTGCAGATACAAAAGGTATTTCAGACAACACTTTTTACTCAAGAAAACCAGTTTTTGTTTTTCATTATGGCTTCTCCTATTCCTGATTTATGATCTATTTCATGACATTTTTTTGTCCCCCCTCTTCTTTTTTGTTTTTACAGGTCTGAGGATCTTCATGGAGGTGCTAAATATGGCAGCTTTTGGGAAAACTCTCCTTACTTTAATGGCAGTACTCCTGAACATGCCGAGATTTCAAGGAGTTTTAGGGAAAGGAAAAGACAGCTCGCCACTGAGGTTCACACACCATCTCTACAACGCCACAATCAACGAGAACTCTGCCCCCCGGACGTACATTGATACACCGGTGAAGATGGGCATTGAAGTAATAGATCTGTTCTGGGAAATCAATTATAAAGTTGTCTCAGGTGACGATGATGATCTTTTCCAAGCAGAAGCCCTTACAGTTGGGGATTTCTGCTTCCTAAGGATCAAAACTCGTAGCAGTAACTCAGCACTTCTCAACAGGGAGGTCAGGGACACTTACACTCTCACTGTGGAGGCAACTGAAAACACTTTTGACTTGCAGGCAAAAACAAAAGTGTTTGTCAAGGTGCTTGACACCAATGACTTGAAACCCCTTTTCTATCCTGCCTCGTACAATGTGGCCATCAGGGAGGACACTCAGCTCAAGTCAAGTGTGGTCAGGGTTAGTGCCACAGACGCTGACGTCGGTAGCAATTCTGAGTTTTACTATTCTTTTACCAGCAGAGCTCATCCTTTCGTGGTCAACCCTTTCACAGGCACAGTCAGCCTAGTGAAGAGCCTCAATCACACCCGCACAGACAGATACGACCTCACTGTTTTAGCTGAGGACAGAACAAAGAAGATATCTGGTGTTCAGAAATTTGGTAATGTTGCCAGGGTTACAGTGAATGTACAGAAGATGTCCATGGGGTCTCCGGTTATCTCATCTCCCCCCAAACCCACAGTCTCTCCAGACGGTACAATAACTATCAATGTCCACGTGGAGGTGGGAGTTAAGCCTGTGGAATCCCTTAATATTGTTGGAGGGGATCCCCACAAGTGTTTTGAGATAATCCCCTTAGGTGCGCAGGGCACTGACTTCCAAGTGATCTCTACAAAGAGGATTATCTGGTCTCAAACTCCTTTTGGGCTGAATCTGTCCCTCCAAGCTAAAGACAGGAGCTCTCCGAGTTTACTCTCTCCAGTTACACAAATCCACGTTCCGGCTGATCATTATAACACCTTGGCATTTTTTGAAGACACCTACATTGTTACACTGAGTGAGTTTTCACCCCCAAAAACACATGTAGTAAAGGTCTCTGTGACTTCAGTCCCTTACAATGTTACTTTTAGTATCAAGAATAATCCAGACAGCACTAGTTTTAAGATAAACCCCAAAACAGGAATCATTATAACAACAGAGAAATTTGACTATGAGGTCAAGAATCGTTACGAGTTTGATGTAGTTGCCAATCATGGTGAAGCTGAGACTCATATAGTGGTTGAAATAACAGATGAGAATGACAACAGCCCACAGTTCACCCAAACTTCCTATCAGGCCACACTGGATGAAAACACCCCAGTTGGCAGCAGTGTGTTGAAAGTAGCGGCCACAGACAGAGATAAGGGCAAAAACGGCTTCGTGACTTATGCTATTGCCAACTCAGGCCCGTTACCTTTTACAATTGACCCATTTACAGGTGTCATCTCAACCTCAGAACACTTAGACTATGAGCTTATGAAACGGAGATATCACCTGAGAGTTTGGGCTTCAGACAGCGGCAGCCCCTTCAGTCAGGTCAGCGAATGCCCCGTGACAATAACCCTGAACAATGTCAACGATAACATCCCTCTGTTTGAGAGGGTGGACTGCAACACCACTGTGCCTCTAGATTTTCCCATTGGGCGCACCATCGCTGAGCTGTCAGCCATTGATTTGGATGAGCTACAGCAGCTGAGGTATGTCATTGAGTCAGGAAATGAGCTCCAAGTATTTGGTATTGATCCTGTGTCAGGAGCCATCACCCTGAAGCAACCAATTCCCCTACGAGCGAGCTCGTTCACGTTGAGAGTTGTAGCCACTGATGGCCAACATCGCTCTGAGGCTTCAGTCGTCAGGATAACGGTCACTAACAGAGGTGATGATGCAACGGTCCGCTGCCACGAAACTGGCATTTTCAAACAGCTGACCGATAAACTGATAGAGTCGATCAAACCCATTTTAACCAATCAAGAGGAAGACACATTCTCTGATATTCACATCACCAACCGGCATTCACCCAAGTTTGACTTGAGCCTCCAGAGTTCAATTGACATCACTGAAGACCAGCCGCTGAATTCCACCATTGTTCAATTCAAGGCAACGGACACTGACACTGGGTTTAATAGTATGCTAGTGTACGCCATATCGAGCGGGAATGAGGATGGTTGTTTCTCCATTGATACTTTCTCTGGCGACCTCCAGTTAGTCTGCCCATTGGACAGAGAGAGTAAAGAGTTCTACATTTTGAACATCACTGTTTATGATCTGGGAACACCACAAACATCCGCATGGAAGTTTGTTGCAGTGAATGTCATGGATGTGAACGACAGCCCTCCTGTTTTTGATCAGCCCAGATATGTGATACGTGTGCCTGAAAACACAGAGATGGACTCCATTATTTTTACAGCTCGTGCAATGGATCTTGATGTAGTTGCAAGCGGTAGTGTCCAATACTCTCTTCTGACGTCCACTGACATGTTCAGAATTGATGAAATGACCGGTGAGGTGACGGTGACGGGCCGTTTGGATCGAGAAACCTCACCCAGGCACGACCTCCAGATAGAGGCCAGAGACCAAGCCAAACTAGGCCCTGTGTTGTTCTCCACTGTTGACCTTGTGGTGGTTTTGCAAGACGTAAACGATAACCCACCTAAGTTTGTACCTAAAGTTTACAAAGTAAAAGTTCCAGAGGATGTACCTGTGGGGACCCTCCTCGTCTGGGTTGAGAGTGTGGACTTGGATCTGGGCAGCGGGGGCCTCGTCACCTACAACCTGAAGAATACAGAGGGTGGGATCTTTAATCTCGACTCCTCCACAGGTGGCTTGACCCTTGAGAGGGAGCTGGACTTTGAGAGGCGTCCGGTTTACAACCTCACAGTTCGGGCTGTCGACCACGGTCTCCCTCGCTCCCTTTCCTCCTCCTGCTTTGTGGAGATTCAGGTTCTGGATGTGAATGAGAACCTCCACAGGCCTGTGTTCTCAGAGTTTGTGTATGAAGCTGGAGTGATGGAGGATGCAGCAGTGGGAACATCAGTGGTCACACTTACAGCCTCAGACAAGGATTTGGGTCGAGATGGAGTCGTGAGGTATCACATCCATGAGGGCTCTGGTCTCGGAGTATTCGCCATTGATGAGGAAACAGGTAAAATACATATGAGAAAATTCCTTTTTGATATATCCTTGATCTACACTACTCATTGAAAAATTCTAGTTTGAACTCAGACTGATCCTAAACTACTGTATATTATATACTAGATAAGTTTTGGTGGTGCTCCTGTTTATTAGATCAACATGTAAGACTCGGATGTGTTGTTGCTCGTGGCTGTTGCACAAGCAAAAAAAAAAAAGTTGACAAACAGCCTTAACTTGAAATTAGTTGTTTTATACCTCAGTGTCTCTCACAGTGCCACTGACATGTCTCTTTAGTTCCTCCTCCCCTCTATCAGGAGAAGCCCTCTCAATTTCTGTATCTTGCAAGAGCAAAATCTTTTTTGCAAGTCGATCCCAGACTGTAAAAGACAATAAATCATGTTTAAATTCTTTGGGTGTCATAGCAGTGCACTAGAGAAGGGACAAAGTTAGCATATCCACCCGGGTGTCATGTTTCCATTACTGTCAATCAGAACTGGAGCCATTAAACACTTGTAACTGATGGCTGTTTGTACCCTTTCACACTGAAGGCAAAAACCAGGTGTGAGTTTGTTTTTATTGTATTGTTTGTCCATTCTGAAAGTGAAAGATGTTAGCTGACTGCAGCTTCATATTAACTTCAATCCTCTTTCCTAACTGAAATAATGAAAAAATGTTAGATGTTCT
The DNA here is from genome assembly GCA_029814665.1 of Acanthurus lineatus. Lineage (NCBI taxonomy): Eukaryota > Metazoa > Chordata > Actinopteri > Acanthuriformes > Acanthuridae > Acanthurus > Acanthurus lineatus. The sequence continues at coordinate 24,286,268 of JAPZDV010000026.1, forward strand.
TCAAAGAGAGCAATCATATTTTTATTACACATTTTCACCACAAGCTAGTAGTAGTTGTTGTTAAGCATTAATCACAGCAGATGGAGTTAAATGTTGAGATTTCACCAATATTTTCCTTCACACAGTTTCCTGTTGCTTAAAATTATATGTGACATGTATACAGTTGTACAACATGACATGTCCTTTGGAGGGGATCAGGCATTTTTTTTCCTATTTTTCCATCAGCTTTTGCTGTACCTGCAACTCTTAACATATCAGTGACTTCCATTAGTCTGCTGCTACACCCAGGCCTCAGATAAAATCAGGGCTCATAGAGTTTTCTGTCATTTTTTTCTGTGTTCCTGGTTTAACTCTCCCTCAGGGCAACCAAATTTAAACCGCCTCTGAAGGCAACTATGTGCAGGAAAGTCAGTCTCCCTTGATTTTTGAACCCCTGCATACCATAACTACCCTGTGGCATCCTCTTTTCTCTGCTCCATAAGAATTTGAGCATGTTTTGGCAACACAAATGTGTCAACCCTTTTTCTGTGCTTTTTGGGCTTTAATCCAGACAGACAGGCACCTTGAGCTGAAAGAAAGTCGTAGCGATTGAACTCTCCTTTAGGGTGTTTAAGGTTATTAAGCATAAAATTACAGTATACTGATTATACTGATTATACACATCAGCAAGTTTTAAACAAGAAAATACTGGTCTGCTGTTCACGAGAAGAAAGTGTTGTATCCGAATGACTCTTCCTAATTATTCACATTTATGTGCCTCAGGTGTGATTCGCACAACAGAGACGTTGGATCGCGAGACGAAGCCTCACTACTGGCTTTCTGTCTACGTCACTGATCTGGGAACAGAACCTCTGATCTCCTGGACTCACGTCTTCCTGGAGGTCCTGGACATCAACGATAACGCCCCAGAACTTTCTCAGCCGGTGTATTTTGCCTCTGTCCTGGAAAACGTGGATAAGGTCAAGTCCATCGTCCAGGTGTCGGCCTCAGACGTCGACGCTTCGTCTGAGGGGAAACTTTCCTTCCAGATGCTGGAAGCTCATCGCACTTACTTTGATGTTGATCCCAAAACAGGTAATTAAAAGTGAATGATCAGAAACTTTGTGGGTTTTTTTAAGCAATACATTTCCATTTAACATCTCACCGCATCTCTAAACCCTCGACGACACTTTCAGTAGATACAAATGAGATTCTCATTTGAATGTTAGATTTTCTTTTTTAATTTGCCAAACAGATTCTGCTGGGAATCAACATGATTTAATATGTTACTAACACGGCAAAAAGCTTTCACTGCATAATGACTCATTCAAAATAGTCATTAAAAATATTCATCTGCCTGCTGTCTAAACCCAACCACTCTCTAAGATCACAAAACTCACTTTCACTTCGTAAAAGTGAAAACAGTTTATGTTTCGATCAAAATATCCTAATGTTTTCAACGGGCACAGATGAAGGTTACAGTGACCTAAAGATCTTGTTTTCTTCTAAAACAGAACCACATATTTGTAGTTTCTCCCTCAAGATATTTACTATGATAATAAAAAGAATGATATCATGAAATCTTTTCTTTTATTTTATGTCTTTGACAAATAATAAGATAATAATTTAGATCCTATTTTGAAATTAAATCAAACTTGTGGTGAGTTTAGATCTGGGCAGACACTCACACAGTAACACTGGGATGCAGGATGTAGTTGGATCAGCCTGTGTAAGTTATTGTCATCCTCGGATTTTACAAGCAGTTTGCTTGGAAATATGGGCTACTTGCTCCCTTGTGATTGGCTTATATCTTGATTCAAACACCTTATGTGAATACAAAACATCTGGAGAACTGCTGTATATTTTCTTTAGCATTTTCTTTCTGCATATCTGGACACGTTGCCATGTGATTCAGGGGTATTACTGCGACTGTGAAACCAAACAGTGAGTTATTTCCCACAGGAGGGTAGAAACATGGTTGACATCCCTTAATGCAGTGTTGCAAGTCAGAGCAGAGGAAGCCATGCAGAACCTGGGTGTGTTTGAGGGAGCAGAGCTGAAAATTAAACTTCATAATGAGAGACTCTGCCAGGGGTCATTCACAAACTCACCCATGTGTGTTCTGAAAGGTAAAAAGCAAAAATAGTAGGGGAGAGAAAGGCCTGTCACTCCACTCATGCATGTGTTCATCTCTGACAGTTGCGACTCAGTCACTTGGAGCAGACTTTGATGTTGGGGAAAATTAGCGCAGGGTTAGCTCTTATGCTGCAAGCTGCCACAAGCCTTGTCCTCTTCATATAATCTCCAGGTAGTTGTGGTGCTTGTCCACACCCTAAGACCAGTATACCAAAGGATTAAAGGCAGGGACACAAAGGCAGGAGGACAGGATGTGTTGAAACAGCCCGAGAGTGTCACATTAAAACAAGCTGTTTTGTGCAAAAACAGGTGTATTTGATATCCATTTACTCATGCATTCAAGCACAGAGTGACGTGTTTTAAAAGGGCTCATTGTGTATGTGTGTGCTTTTTACACCCTTTACACTTTTTGTAATGCAAAGTCTGTTCTGTGGACTGAGGTGTTTTGAATATGGTTTACCTAAATTTAAGTAGAATAGCACCTGAATTTTATATTTTATTTTCTTCTTATAACTGAGTGAGTAAGGTTTATATGTAATACATTTCAAAATATTAAATATTTGCATGATTTTAGTTCAATCCACTGAGCTTTTTAAATTAATTTCATTACCTTTTGAATTATTTTGCTTTACTCTTTCATTGTCCTTTAAACGTCTCAGATAATATTTCATGAATGTTTTCCGTTGTGGAGATGTAGATGCGCCCTTATTTTTCAGTTTTGCAGTATGATATTTTATAAACATTGTTAAAAAAATTACCATCCAACTTGTTAGTTGCTTTGTCAATATGTTGAAAGAAACAAATCATTAGTCAAAATGCAGCTCTCATGTAAATACAGAAGGTTGTTTAGGCTAAATGTGCCACTGAAACCAGATCTTAAGCACATGATCCACTTTGTCTTAATTTAACAAATGAGTCTGCTGTTACTGATGTACAGTTTTGCCCGACTGATGTAGAAACATCTCAAGCCTTGACAGGATAAAAATGACTCATGGATAAATGCAGGTTTCTGACTAAGCTGTTATTTTCCAGAAGTGTACATACATCATATATAATGTATACTCTCTGATTCTACCTTAAAGAATTGGTTGATAAAATTTCAAAAGAGAAAAAAAACGTGTTCAGAGCGGCTGAAAAAACACAAAAGAGATTCCGTCTGATCTGTTTTTGTTGAGCTGTTGAACGAGATGTTGTCTGACTTTGATAACAGGTTTGTGCTCCTCGTGGGAACGAGGGAGTGCCGAGTTACCAAAACCACAAAAAAATGAGCATCTCTCTCTTATATAAGTTCATAGTAAGTTTCATTATGTGCTTAACAAAGAAATAAGTTTGCTTGCAAGTTAAGGCAAGTCAGGAATGTGCCTGATTCATTAACACTTTGCTGCAGCAAATTCCTCAAATTATTTCAGGGCCTCTTAAATAATTAACTGATTATGATCAATTCTGTTGTTATGCTTTACTTTCTTTTTACTCCTGACGTTCATGGGCCAAAAACTGAGAACCAGTTATCTTTAAATGTTAATTACACAGACAGGATTCTTCATATTGGTTGTTGCCAATAATTAAAATTAAAACTTCAAACCACAAATAAACTGAGATAATAGAAGGATTGTTTTTTTCATAGCTTGATTTATCCTCCTTCTCTGTGCCACAGAGCTGCATTGTTGTCCAAAAACATCAACATCAGTGTGCCAAACTATTGCTTACACTCATTATCTGCCCACATCTGATGGACATTAAGAAAGTTTCTCTATCAACAAAATATTTCTGGAGCTTTACAGAAGCAGGGGACTTGTTTTAAAACTAACAAAGGTACAGCTGGTTTGGCATTATCCAAGACTCCTGAAGCCCTGAGATCCCAAATTGGCCTAAAACAATAAGATATACACTTTGTTTCAGGTCGATATTAGAGACTGTGCAAGTTGATTTGGCTGTGAAACTTCAGAAATATTTTGTTGGCTCAGAAACTCTTTATTGGCATGTGGCTGAGTAGATAATGACTGAACTTTGATTTTTGGATGCACTGTTCCTTTAATAAGTGAAGCCAAAGAGTTTTGGAAAAGTAAAATGTTTTGCTTCCTTTAAAATATTTTTCAACTGAAACTCTCAAAGATTTGCAAGTTTTACACTTTGTACCTGAGCTCAAGTTGAGAAAGTTCGTCTGAGCATAACTGTTGCAATGATGAGAAATCCCTGCTAACAAATGAGGCACAGTGTTTTCCATCTAAAATCAGATAGTGATCCAATAATGGGGAGCACTTAAAGGCTCGGGGGTGCCAGCTTGCTAGATTTACTCTTTCAATTAGTGATAAATTGGGCTCTTTGCTGCTCTTTTCACAGCATGTTTACACTCACAACTTAATTTGCATACATTTGGTATTGCAGAGGTGAATTTGGACTCCTGCTTTGCAATCTTGATAAGTTTGACTGACTCTCTCTCTTCCTCTGTGAGTCTGAGAGTCTTCCACCCCCTCCTTCACTGATGTTGCTGAAATGTTGCTCACAAACACCTCATAATTTAAGACTTCTCCCTTCCGATGTGATTTTGCAGGACTTTGTGAATAAAAAAAAAGACCATATCAAAAAAAAAGAGAGAGAAAGACGGGAGGTAGCTGCTGTGGAATGGCTGAGTGGCTGTGAATGTAGAGAGAAGGATGAAGAAACAAACAAACTGGGTCCTGACATGCTGAACAAAACTGTTTGTCTTGGCTGAGTTTTGACAGCAGTCCAGCACGGCTGAGTGAAAACAGACGACGAGGGAGAGACAAGGCTTTGCCCCCCGATTCCCATGTCTGCCCTAATGACAAAAACACACTTTCTAATGTGCCCCACCTGTCCTAATGATGTCCTCCCAGCAGGGCTTGTTTGCACTGTCGTAAAAGGCCCGAACAGCCCTCAGCAGTGTCTTTCACTTCACTTAAATCCCCCAACTCCGTCTGCAAAGAGGCGTTTCCCACACCCCCTCATGTCTGCCTCCATCACTCATCTAACAAATAAACCCTATGGCAGATTTTTTACCCAAGTTACACAAATGTTTAGTGACTGCTTGGAAGATTAGATGCTCTGCATGCAGTTATTGTAGTGATTTCTTACTTTGGTGAAATACTGAGTTCTTGTGATCCATCAAGCAGTGACACTGATGGATTCTTTCTTTTAGGCTTTGATTATTGCTGGTTTTACCACATCTTTACCACAGACTCACTAACAGTTTACTTGTTGGTTTGTGTGCGGTGCACAGAGCAGACAGAGACTTTCAGATGTGGTGCATACATGTTTAAATAATGCCCCCAAAAACCAGAACAAAACTGACTTATTTTTGTTAACGTGTTAAAAAAATGCATGTCGACAAAGAGGCCCAATTTGGAAAATGCTGTTTAAATGACCCTGAACAAATCTTGAGTATAAACATTTTTTGAACAATAGTGGGAAATTAGTGATCGTGACAATTTAGTCACTGAGAGTAAAAATGTAATTTTGTAATTTTCATACTTTTTATCAAAACTTTCACTTTTCTCTTTGTTTCTTTGAAACCTTAACATCTCCATCTCTGCTGACACAGAGGTGATGGGTTGAGTCGCCTGGTGAAAATGAACCGTAAAGAATATGCATTGTACTTGGAGTTCTGCCCAGTTTTCACACCTGTGCACACCTGGCCATCAGCCTGACAGAGCCCCACCTGCTGAAACAACACACGGCCCTACTGTAAGATGTCGATCGATGGGGTGAAACGGGAGCGTGTTGCCGTCTGCCAGCGGCTCGCTCTTTTATGTTCCTGTTTGTCTTGACAGCTTTGTTTACATTGGCAATCAATTTTTTTCTTGACTTCTTTGCGGGTTTTCCAGTAAATCCATCTCAGTCAGATAACCTCACCTCGTCAATTTGTCACACGTCCCCATTTGCACAATCAAAGCTTCTCAGTAAACTCAGTAAAATAGTATAAACGCGAACAGATCTCACTGGTTCAACATGTTGCACGTGTTCATAGCCTGAATGTGAGAATAACAGAGAACATTTTGAGACTCTCCTTGAGGACATCGTCAGTGTTGCACTTCGTTGTTCATGTGGAAAGTTACAGAAAAGTAAAGACTGAAAAAAAGAAAGATGAGAGTTCAAACACTGGCGTCTTTTGCGCTGTGAATATCTGATAAATAAGTTTTTGAAAGGACTCAACCCCTCAATCTGATCAGATAGGTGCTGGGGGGAGCTGACAGGCAGTTATGATAAGGCATAACTACATCTTAAGGCCCTCATTATGCTCCCGGTTAACTGTTTGACCGATCGTCCTACATTTTTCCAGCCTTAAAATTGAGGGGCTCCATCCTGCAATTTTTGTCACTTTCTTAAGCTGAAAATTAGACAGTTCCACCGAGGTTACACTGTCATTGGTCACATCTGCAGAGGTTAAACCGAAGGCAGTGTTTGAAGCTTTCTATCAAGCTGTTAATTCATTTTTTACACATCTGCCTCTGTCACTTTCATATGATCAACCGAGTGCAGGATCATAAGTTCCTTTTGTTGGGAAATGATGTGAAAATGTACTAACTTGTCCACATTTTTATGATTTGTCACATCTCATCCTTTTCTGTGACCATGAGCGGCCATCGAGATCAGCTGTGAAGACTCTAGTATACAGATGTGGTTAGAAGGCACTTTGTATAAAGTGTTATTTTTTAAATATATTCTGGCCTTAAATCCAGTCAAGATATCAATAAAATCTCAGCCTCTAGAAATCTTTGAAGCCTTTACCTATTAAATTCACACCCAAACCTTGACTTTCTGCATTACTGTTAATAAGTAAACAGTGCAATATGAAAAAATAAAATGCTAAAGCACACAAAATACTAATGATAAAGTGAAATAAACTCAGTAAAACTACTGAAATAAAATCACGGATTTAAGTCAGTCAAATACAGTAAAGTAAAAAGAATTAAAAAAAATCAAATAAAAACAAGATAAGGAGATAAATATGAGGATTTTGCAGATTTTTTTTACTATCTCTTGTATGTAGATGGTTTGAGCTGATGCATTACATTCTTCATTTTAATCATTATGACGGATTAAAATGGATGTCATGTCTGTGGGATGTTGGTTGTTCAGATTTATGCCAACAGATCACTCTTACTAATCTCTTGTTGTTTCAGCAGAAAGTTCATCCCTTCAGAAGCTGAGAAACATCAGATTCTTGTGAAATTCTGGTTAGGAGCAGGAAACGTTTTTGTTTGTCACCTCAAAATAAACACACAAATCTCTCCGTTATTCACACACTCCCTCCATCTGACCCTTGTTAGTATGCAGCGTTAGCAGTCCTCCCCTGCCGCTGTGTCTCTGATGTCCCTATTAGAGCTAATACCTGCCCTAATACACTTCACTTAATTCATTTAGATGAGATTAGACGAGGTCAAAAGCCCAACTGAGAGATCGACTCGGCGATACAAGAAGAGAAGAGATAAAACAGAGCAAAGAGAGTAAAAAAAGAGAGAAAGAACTGTGTGAAAATGTCTCAAACAGTCTCTTAAGGCCGTGTGTTGCTGGCAGGTTACAGTTTCCAAGTGAGGAAAAAGTGTAAGTTTTCTAGCAGACTCACAAACGGACTCCAACAAGCAGCCAGATGTGTCAGATTAACCCGTCGAGCCGCACGGTTCATATCAGAAGCAAACAAACTATAAAAGAGAAAGAGAGAAACACCGATTCACTGAACCTGTTCAGTGCGTCTGCCTTTGTTTATCAGCTCAACCTTTTTTTTTTTGCTTCAGGGATTTAATGTATCCAGAATAACTGAACCTGATTTCCCACCTCAGACTTGTTGGGTTAGTTCAGGTGGTTTTGTCTTTCTGAACGTGTATTTGATGACTAATATGTGGAAATTTGGGAATCAAGGTCAAGAGGTGTTGCTTGGTGACTTTATTTGGGTTAAATTGTTGTTTTTTGATGGAAATGAAGTTTAGTCTCCACATTGATTATCATTATGTCTTGAAGAAGACCTTTAGATGCATTAAAATCTCAGATGAAGCTTTTATTTTGGATTTTTTAACCAAAAATTTGCCTTTATTCCTACTATTCATATGTGTGTTTTATCATATTAATGATATTTGTTACTTACATTTTGTTTGTTTGTTTGTTTTTGTAATTATTTGTTTCTGGATTAGAACTAGATTAGATTAAGCTGGATAAGTCCAAGTTTTGGTGTTTGACACAAAAACTTGTGAACTTTTGGCAACAGACTCTTGCAAACACTGACACACACACACACACACATACTGTACGAAACACACACTCACAGATAAACTATCAGCAACCACAGCAGGAACAACATCCATAAACCAAAATGTGTTTGTTTAGGTGCAATGAGCTCTGCTCTGAGTGAAACACACACACACACACCCACACACGCACGCACACACACACACACACACACACACACACACACCTGCAATAACAGTAGCACTTCTAACTGTTTGTGTTTGTTTGTTTAGGTGTAATTAGCACTCTCATTTCCCAGGACTGAGACTAACACACAGCATTGATTTTTTTCTTCTCCTGTGTGTGTGTGTGTGTGTATGTGTGTGTGTTCGTGTGTGTGTGCAGGTGTAATTAGCACTCTCTCAGCCTTGGATCGGGAGGATAAACCTGAACACAGTGTCGAGGTGAGACTCTTAAAAACAACATTTTCACTTCCCGTTAGACTGAACTCAAACAGGGAAAAACAAATCCGGCTGTTTTGTCGTTCACTGGAGATTCAGACCATCAATAAATCCTTAAAAATAGATGTTCTGCAGGCGGTGGAGTGTCCTACACCCTCAGCTTTTTATAGCACTTTTATTTCAGCAGCGTCAGTGTGAGCTGAAACTGTGATGTCATTACACTCAGATATGTCGTGGTGGCACATTCTCTCATTGTAAAGGCTGTAATCTGAGAGTATTTGTCATTTTTGTAGAAATCAATTAAAAAGTGTATTTGATTTTTAAAATAGTTGAACGTTTCCGATGCTGCACAGCCTCCATGACTTTTCATTTACCTACACTTGCTGTCAGAAAGAGTCTTTGATCACTGATGAATACAGTTTAAGCTTAATTAACCTTAAAAGATAAAGATGTTTTTATTTTCTTGTGTAAAGTGTTTTGATCAAACATTGCCAACAGTTTTTGTGATTTTTTTTTAACCCTTTCTCTTAAATTCCCAGGTAATCGTGTCAGACAACGGATCTCCGTCTTTGCGATCCACCGCCACCGTCGTGGTCCGAGTTCTAGATGCCAACGACAACAGACCAAAGTTCACTGATAAACTTTTCCACGTCAAGCTGCCTGAACAGCGCCACCAGGCGGGTAAACAGGAAGTGTGCAGGATGGTCGCCCGCGATGACGATGAGGGCTCGAACGCCATGGTGACCTACAAGCTCCAAGACAACAAGGACGAGCGTTTTGAGATCGACGCGGTGACGGGCGTGGTGACGTCACACGGGGACTTCTGGCCTGGAAACTACAGCATCGTCACGGTAAAACGTCCAGAACGCCGTTAAAACTTCCTGTAAATAAGATATAAAATGCTCGGAGGAGTCGTGTCACCCTGAAGCGAAAAGTTTCTCGTCTTTCAACAGAAGTAATGAGTTTTGTATTTCGAGCAGCCTGAGGTAAATACTTCCTCTGAAGAGGCGTGCTTCATTTGCGTGTCTGTGCAGAAGGTGTGGAGACTTTTAAGTCGTGTCCAAGCCCACCAGCTCTGCTAAAGAGACTAAATTACCCGTGCTTAATGCTCTGAAAGGCACTTCCATAACACCTGCGCTGAAGCCGATGAGCGCTCTCGGTCCTTGTAATCACTCTGCATTGTGGAGTCAGAGAGGTTGATGAGCAGCAGAAAAACCTCTGCAGGACTTCAAAAACACCAAGAAACTCTTTTCTTCCTCTTCTGTTGACATGCAGGACAGTCATTAAGAGTTTGTTTCTCCTCATTTTGAGCAGCTTTACAGATGATTGCAGGACAAGCAGCTGTTAGTGTGTTTTTCCTTCTGTAAACATGTATATGTGTATAATTTTACAAAATTGCCTGCATTTAAAACCACTTAGTGAAGGAATTGAAAATGTCTCCTTGTAGTGGTCAGCTGTCACCGTAAAGCCATTTGTCATGACTTGACTCAAATGGCTGCAGCAAAGAGTTTAGACTCTCACAGAGGAGCCAAAAATATTTAATTTAAAAAAAAAACAAAAACAAAAAAGAATCAAATCAGGCTCAGGTGCACTGAGCTACCCAACCAGTCACCTGTTGAGGAGAGAAAATTAGTACCTGTTAGTAGTTTTTTAGCTTAAAAAACAATTCAAAAAGATCTTCTTTTGAATGATGTGCACTTACTGGTGAAAAACTTCAACAGAAAATTAAAACACTTAAAAAAAGACAAAAATTAATGCTAAAAATGATTGATTTTTATATTTCTGTTTGTTTTGACATTAAATCAGCTGCTCTGGCGTCACTGTTACTCATGATGACAACATTTTGACATCATATTTATTTAAAATTGATCTTATTGAAACCTCAAACCTATTTTTTTTTAAACTATGAGGTAGGCGGAGTCAGACTAAGTGTTGTTTTTCTCTCCGGCTCCGTGTCACCGTTCTATTTTTAGCAAAACTCTCATTAAAATGCTAATTTAATTTCTATGCTAATTCCCAGATTAAAGCCACAGACCAGGGCAGCCCGCCACGTTCGTCCACGGCCAGACTCGACATCGAGTGGATCGCCCGCCCGCCGCGCTCCGCCGAGCCAATCACGTTTGAAGAGCCCCATTTCACCTTTGCTGTCATGGAAACGGAGCCTGTCACTCACATGGTGGGCATCATCATGACGGAGACGAATCGCCAGAGATGGTTCGATATCACAGGTGAGACACATGCCTACACACACACACACACACACACACACACACACACACAAGGCGTTTGCAGTCTGGTACTGAGCTGATTATTGATCAGAAGCTGTTTGCTGTGCAGGTGAGTTCAGGGAAAATAGAAAAACTTCAAGCTCTGATGAAAAACACGCATCACACAAATGAGGGTAATGACCCCTAAAAGAAGAAAAAGGCTGGACGTTAACTAATATTTATTTCCACAATAAACTCAGTTTGAGTAGAAAAGGGCAAAAAGAAAAGAGGCCGGACTCGGAGTGATCACTGTGGAATGATCTCTCATAGATCACTGAGATTCTCTGCGTCTCTGCTTCCGTCTGACTCTAAACTCTGCAGCCGAGGCAAAAAAGCTCAACCGATTCGGAAATGATATCTGACATTCACCATATTGCCACTTAGACCAAAGTGCTGACTTATAGAGTGCAGACTCACACCAGAGAATACAAACAGGTTGCGGCCATCATCCATCCATATGAGCCTCCATATAAACAGAAGACAAGTTATTTTCTAAAGGTCAGCAGCAGTGAGTGATGCTGGAGCAGAGCCGAGTGGGGCCAAACAACGTGTGTGTGAGTTTAATGATGTTTTTACTGTTATGTGTGCAGTCCATCTGTGATTTTCAGCGTTTTTTTCAAAGACTTGTTTTGTGAGAAAGTGCTGTGATTTATTACTTTGAACCAGCTGCACTTTTTCCTAAATCAGTCTGCTTAACTTAACGCAGAGCTGGAGGGACTTTTTGCTGTTGGGTGGTGTTTTATATGAAGGAGGAGAAAGTGGAGTAACACTGTAACAGAATAATGAGACTTTGGTCCCAAAAAGCTTTAAAAATGAAGTCGTTTTTTTTTAAATTGTGAAGATTCAGTGAAATGGCAGGTACAACATTTATGCTTTTGTTTGAAGCACCTCACTTTTGTTTGGTAGTGTGTTTTCTTTGTTTTGTGGGCTGAATCTGCCTGTTTCCTTCCTCTGCTGCCTGGAAGAATCAGGTCAGGGCAAAAAAAAGCCCAGACCTCCGGCTGTGTACAGTGTCAACTGGCTGGCAATCTTATCATTTTACTTTATTATTAGAAACAACATTGAAGACTTTGTGTCCAAAAAGAGGAAAAAGACAAAAACATCCTGCAGGTCTGGAAGTTAAAACACGTTTGCAGTTTCTCTCTGGGCAACTTTCATTTCCTGTTTCTGAAGCTGGAAAACAAAAACTAAATAAAAAAGTGACCAGCGATGGCAGAAAACGAGAGTGGTGAGGAATGCTTTGAGGATGTTCAGGAGCTTTGAAATGATGGTGAAGCTGCTTGTTTTCTGTTCATTTGATCCGTTAGAAAAGATTGTTCAGAAAAGTCACAGACGGTTTTTGACTTGCTGTCGAGTCGTAGGATGTGGCCATTTAAGCTCTTTCACTTTGGCTATCCAAGCATTCCCTCAGTGTAATCAATTACAGTCTTTGTGTCCAAAAACATGAAAACAAGGCTACTATTGTTTTATTAATATTTACTCACTAACCTGTGAATTCCTTTACAGCCAAACAGCCTCACAGACCTGCCTGGTATGTGAGTGGAAAGTGATTAAAGCTGAATATTCTTTCAGTTCATGCACGAGTTTTAGTTTTTTGATGGATGTTTGGAAGGTTGGATAAACAGAAAGAGATCCTGAGTGTACGTAAGCGCATATAAAACATGAATAAATAATACAACCTTGCCACCACGTAAGTCTAAGTGTTTCTAGAGTGATAGATGAACAGAGAGACACGCGGGAGGATGAGAGGAAAAAAGGTCTTGGTGTCAGCGGCATCAGCAGGACGTTTTCTCTCTGTGAGGATAAATCAGCAGCGATCCTCCTCTCATCACCTGCCAGATCCCCACAGGAGGGGCGACCGGCCATTCCTCCTCCTCCTGCTCTCCACCCCTCATCCTCCTTTCTCCTCTTCCTTTCACTCTCGCTCCTCCTCTTTAAAAGCAGGGGAGTCACAGAGAGCTTTATGGAAAATAAAAGGCCTATCAGTGTTTTTTTAGTTGACGTGGAAATCGTCCTCATGACTGCGGAGGTGTCGGTGTCGCGTTGAGAGCCTCACAGGAAAACACAGGAGGGTTTGCCAGGCCGTTTCCTGCCAGGCCGAGGTTCCTCCTGTTCGGTTTGCCGTGCCAGGTCCGATCTGTGCCAGAACCCGGCAGAACACAGCAGACACCCTCTGCATCCCTGAGGGGACGTTGGGTTGTCTCATAGCTGCTGACATTCCTGTGTCTCTTTATAGACGAGTGCTTACGTGTGCTGAACTCTTTTGGGCATCATCCGGTTAACGATTCGTGTGAACGCAAACGTCCTGGACTTCACTCTCCCTGCTTTTAAAGCACTCAGTCCGAGTCCAGTTAAGCCCACGTGTGAATAAAGCAGGTCTTTGTTCTTGGGTGTGTTGATGACTCTGCTTGGAGAAGCTGGTTCGTGCACTTTTCTGGTTGACTGTATTTTGCTTTTCATTCTTTCAGTGATTTTTTATTGTGATTCTGTCTGAGTACTAATACCAATGCAGAAACGGTCATCGTGACAGATGAGTCCTCCTCCCCCCTGCGGACTCCACCCTGCACCACTCCTCACTTTTACCGGAGTGTTTCTTATGAGTGAGAGGACGTCTGGTGCTGACGGTCTCCTGCAGTGTGTAACGTGTGTGTGTGAGAGGGCAACTTAGGACAAAACATGGACTGAAAATCTGAACATTCGCCCTCATTCACAGTTTGCAGTTTGCATCACGTTTTGCATGTTAATCAGAAAAAATTGCAAATATAATCTTACAATTAAGAAACAAATTACCTCTGAGTTACTTTTTCTCTTAATGTCGTCACTTCATTTCTTTGGAAAAAAATATTCCTCATATTGATGTTTTTCCTGTTAGAGCCCAGTTGGTCCTTGTCCTCCATGTCATTTTCTTTTGGTCTGTTATTCTTTTTTTTACACATCAACTTTAATGTCAAGTGGTTTATTTTTTTTTTTTACCCGAGCCACAGTTTGTTTATCAGGGGGCATGACATTTATATACCTCAAGTATTGCAGCTCAATCCTGCCCAATTTCTTTTCAAATCAACACTGCTGAGAAAACACCAGAGAAGTTTTCTATACCAGTGACTTTTTGTCAGTCAGAAAGAAGTCTGATGCTCTTAAATAGTATTCATTAATTATAAAATGAGCTTTAATCTATGAGATAAATATAATACAACAACATAAATGTATCAGGTTTGAATTCGCCTTGACAGCTCTGTTTTCAACCGATCACAGCTCGTGTGTGTGTGTTGTGGGTAATGTTCGGTAATTGTGCAGAGTTTTTCTCCATGTGTGGTCTCTGAAAATGACTCAGTGATTATTAATGACGGCCTGTCAGCTGTCAGATCAACCTTCTTCTCTGCTCTGATGAGAACGAGGCTGGAAAATGACCCCCTGTATTTCAGTCTTATTGTTTTACCTCAGTCTCCGCCAGCAGCCACGTATCACTGACCCTCATCTCAGCACTGACAGAGGGGGGGAATGTTGTTGTGTCACAGGACTTCTCTCCCATGCAGATATGATCAGGAATTTATTGCCCCGCTTTACCGTCCTCCACTCCAGCAGCACAACCCAGATGCCTATCAAGCCTCTCTGGCTGTGAGATAACTCAGAGAGACAAATGAAGACTTCCCTCTCTGTCAAAATAACTCAGACAGCTCCTGTAAATCTGCACAAAAAAAACAACACGCTGCGTTCAGAGCCAAGTGAAAACACAGAATCACAGACGGGATATCAAGGAGGCTGAGTCTCTTCTGTTTATGGATGGATGCAGCCCCCCTCCGGCTTCACTGGACTGTGATTTGTGATCGGTGTGCTGGATCCGGTCCCAGCTGGGTGTGATTTGGTCGAGATGAGGGTCAGCACCCGCAGGTCCGAGGCCGCGGCTCTCTGCTGAAGGATGAGGTTTGTTCCTCTGCAGGGGAGAGTTGAGTATCTGCTCAGAATTAACAAGTCCAGGCTTCTCTGGGCCTGAATCCAGTCAAACAGCGTTTCCTAATTAGTGTTCACAGAAATGCAATGAGAATGGACAAAAATACTCACATTAAAATAAACCTGTGCTCTTCATCAAAGGAGTAGATCACCACTAAATAAAATACATTGGTTTCATTTTTTTTGACAGTTAGATGAAAGTCTGATTAAAACACAACAGCAGATAGTTTCACCTAGCAAAAAGAACAAAAACAGGCAGAAACAATTAACTTTTATTTATCTGAAAGCAACAAAATCCTCGACGTGAGATGTCTGAGGAAATGCTGTCTAATCGAAGTCTGGTCTAACTTTTTTTTTGTGTCTCTACCTTGAAGTTTTATCATTTGTCACACTTTTGTTGAAGTTTTTCTAACTGTATCGCTCAGTAGGGGGGTTGAGAAGAAAAAGCAACAAAAGAAAAGAATCAATTGATCTTAATTTCAGACCTTCAGCTGTTGTCACAACCTCTGAGCAGTGACTCAAAAGAATACAACTGCAGATCAAATCAGAGAAAATGATGTTCTCTCTGCAGGAAAGATGACCCGATTTTCTGTGTGCAGAGTTTAGCAGAGCTGTTGAGGCAGGTCAGGCTCTTGGAGGAGACCCCCCAGGCAGGACTCATTGAGAAAAATTAAACCTCCTATGTATCGTTCCTCAGAGCAATTACTGGAGGAAGTCGCAGTAAAAAAAAACACCTGTTTTGTGGTCATTTCAGCTTCTCCTTAACTTGCCTCGAAGGGAAAGTCTCCTGTCTACACAGTTTGACCCTTTGAGGCTCAGGTGGGCAGTCAACTGTGATAATTAATGAAGACAAATATCTTGTTCGAAATGCATTTTATTCAGTCATTTCATTTATTTCACACACTGATCCTCTTTAGTGAAAAAACAATTAATTTAGTAGCCTTTTTTTTTTAGTCAAAGACTATCGAAATCCACAGCAAATTATCGTTTAACCACCTGTGTTATTATTTCACCAGTGTACTTAATATGCAGATGTTGCCCGAAAATTAGCTAGCAACAGGCAAATAAACAGAAAAATGAACATTATATTGTGAACTCATTACATAAGGCAGCTTGGTCAGGACCTTTGGTGTCATGTTTTAAAGAACAGGTATCTCCTAAGAGTCTTGGGCTCTCAAATAAATTTGTCTGTGGAAATATTGGACAGTCATTGCAACAGCTCAACCCACCCAAGCAGAAAGAGCTAAAAAGTCCCGAGCTGGTGCAGCAGGATTAGATGTAGTTGTATTTGTATCCACCTGATCAGTATGAGTCCTGTATTCACAGTTCTTTTAGCTCTGCTACCTACAAACTTAATGTTTTCCTTTCTTTACTCACTAATCCTCAACTTCGCCTGTCTGCTGTTCGGTGCCGAGCTGGTGAGATGAGATAATCACAGCTACCTGCTGCTTCTGAAACAGAAACCTTTGCTTTAAAAGGTTTTAGTGCTTCACAGTGAACTTGTGCTCCTACTTAGCGTTGCTCACTTAGGCTCCACATCTGATATCCACTTATGTTTCATACCGGGCTTCATCTAAGCAGGCAGTGACAGTGTCATGGATGGCCTGTTTGAATGATTGATGGGCTCCAGGTCGCTCAGCTTGCCTTGTTGCCACCGTGACCCTGACCCACATAAACATCTCAGAAGATGGATGGCAAAAGAAAGGATCGATAGATCAAAACGTCAGTGAAATTCCTGCATAGAAGATCCTTTTTCCTGTCTAACATGACATTTGGCATGAACCCTTTTTTTTTTACCCGTACCTCAGAGTAAAAGATATGTTTTGCATGGCTGACCCCCCCGAGGGAATGGAACCTCCAACCTCAGTGAGGATATCATATCTTTCTGGAGATGATCAGTAAAGTGAAAAATTGCTTTTGCGGCACATCCTCCTCAGTCTGTGCTGAGAGGACAGCGAGTGATGTGCTTTGCTGCATCTGATTCAGCTGCATTTTTTTTTTTCTTCGAAAGGCTTCCTGGGTGTTCGTGTTCATCTCACAGGAAGTCAAACCAAGAATTTAAAAATTACAAATCAGTTAAACAGACCTGTCAGTGTGATCGGATATACTGCAGCCTTTCAGCTCAGTCATCAGGATGTAACTGACAGAAATGGACCTTTGGATGACCCAATTATGTATTGATCAAGAGCAAACAGAGAGAACGTGCAGAGAGTGTGTGTGTGTGTGATGTAAGGAGAGATAGAAAAAAGAACAAAAGTAAAAGCTACGCATGACTGCTTCAATCCACTTATTTATTCATAAATGCAAAAATATGATACATGATTTAAATTGAAATAAGTGGTGAGTGCAGCCACAGCTATCACATGCAAACGTATCGGGAGGTATGAAAGTGTGTGTGTGTGTGTGTGTGTGTGTTCAGCCTTTTTGCAAGGTGGATATCTTAATAATAAACACCATCTGGCTGAGCAGGCATGAGGTTTACCTTTCTCACATACATGCACACAACCTGCTGAGAGAGAGAGAGGGAAGAAAGCCATGAAGCACAGAAAGCAAAGGGCTGCAGCAAAAGGAGGACGAGAGGAGAAAAAAGGAGGGAAGGATTGATGGAAGGAAAGAAAGAAAAGAGGAGGCGATAAGGGGAAGCAGATGGACAGCGAGTGAGTCAGTGTTACTGCAGATTTAAAGCACAGTATGTTCCTTTGTTTCAAAGGAATGAAGGAAAACAGTCACGCTTTCAGTCAGTAAATAATCAGATAAAACAGGATTAATGTAATATGCATAAAAAAGAAAATACACTTTTGTTCACTTGTAGTTTTAATTTTACGGCAGCAACACGATCAAACTTCTCTCAGAAATCAGCTTCCAAGTGCAAGTTTTTCGAGAGACGTGACGTGAACAAACTGTTCTCTTTAAAGTCCATCTCATTAGAGTTTATACGTTCTTTCAGTCCAGCAAACGTGTTGAATACATCTCTGATTAGAGCCACACTAATTAACTGAGCAGGTCGATATCAGCTGGTGTTAGAAAAAAGATGTGTTTGAGTGACAGAGTTCATCCAACAGAGGGCGCTGATGAGGTCATTTCCCATCATAAAATGTCCTTATAAAGAACAATGTAATGGCTCCTCCAGAAAAAAAAATGCCAAAAAAAAGATATTCACCATAATTTGAGTGTCAGAGCTTTTTTCCATTCTGTGAAGAGGCAACATGTAAAACAAAATGATAGGGGGCAGTATATTACTTAGCTCTTTTCTGTAGTTCTCTTCGGCTTTAGCTAGCAGTGCTAGTAGGCTTGTTAGCCCAGTTAGCTGTGCAGCTAGTGACCCAATCAGCTGGTTAGTCTGCCTGGAATAAGAGCTTTTTGAAACAGATGAGTGAGTGTGTTTATACAGTGGCACCGAACCAGAACCGAACAAAAACCTCCAGAACAAACTGAGATCAGTTTGACGTCAAGGAATAAAGTGCTGAAGTCATTTACAGCAGCTCCAACCAAAGACTCTGACTCTGGAGACAATAAGGACAAAACAAGAAGGAAGAGAAGAGTGAGAAACATCAGAATCTGTGTTGATTTACTGATTTGATTGACAGTTTTCACAAATATACACAAAACAAAACACAGAGAAAACCAAGATAAGTAAAGAGCTGTTAACTGTCTACTTACCCGATCACTGTCCTAACTAGATATGTATTAAACCTTGCCAGATTGTGTTTACTTATATGTGCATTTACTGTTTTACCCTTCTGTTTATTTGTTCATTTATTTCCCTCCACACTGTCTACTTTCTGTGTCCTGACAGCAGGACAAGAAGAAGCAGCAGCCGAGGCCAAACATAAATGTTCTTTTAAAATCAGATAGACACTCAGACAGCCAGGCAGACAGGTGGAGTAAGACAGGTGATGAGACAGATAGTCTTGTTGCTGTTGGTGTCTCAGCTGGTTTCTCAGCTCTGTCTTTAAATGAGAGAACATCAGAGTGTCCTGCTGTGATGGATGGATTCACATAAAGCAGAGACAAATCTGTTCTTCTTTTTATCTTTTTTTGGTTTCATTTTGATTCAGTAATTCTAACATCATGAGTTTGTCAGAAACACCGATGACTAAACAAATTTCACATCATTAAAAGGCAGTTTAGTTAAACCGGGATGAGCTGAAGCATCGTTTGGCAGCGTTTTGCTTCATAACTAACTGAGTCTGTAAAAGCAAAATACTCTTAGTTAAATTTAGAATAAGAAGTCACACCCAAAATTCCTTAAAGTTTTTTCAGAAGTGAGGATACTGTCAAAGGAATTTTGGCCGTTTACAGTCGCAAAAGTGATCATTAATTACAACGCCCCCAAAAGGTTAAACACTGCAATTATTCAGATGGTGGAGGACGATGCCAAGACGCATTATTTCTGAAACCAGTCAAGATCGGACGTGCAGAGTCTGACATATTTTCTGAGATATAACATTTGACAGCTGGATGAAGTCTGATTCATAACCTCACACACCTGGTGGAATAAACCTGTCTGTGTCTCTCCATCTGTCTGTCTGTCTGTCTCATCTCTCTCAGGTGGCGATGAGGAAAAGGACTTTGACATTCAGAGAAACACAGGAACCATCTCGATCGCCCGCAGGCTCGATGCAGCTCGACGCTCCAACTACAACATGACGGTGCGGGTGACCGACGGCCACCACAGCGCCACCACTCAGGTCAGAAACACGAACCAAAACCTGGACTTCAACAAAAACAGTCCTCATGTTTGAAAAGAGTGAAGCAAGTAAAGAAACATAAAGGAAAAATGGTTTATCATGCTGTCATCACATGTGGTCACTGTGGGAATCAGCCCACTGAGCTGCACCAGCAGCTTCAAACCCAAACATCCTGCACCTTCACGCATGTCCTCGTCCCAGCCTGAAGATCTCTGGTTCAGAGTTTAATCTTAAATCCTGCCGGCAGCAGCGGCTCAGGTGCTGCGTGTGAAGCAGCTCAGACGTGCTGTCGTCCATATTTGATGTAATTCATGCTGAGCATCTATTTTCTCAAACCCTGTGTATTCCATCTCCGAACCGCAGGCCTACATCCGTGTGCTGGACATGAATGAGCATCGTCCCGTCTTCCTGAAGCCGCTGTATGAGGTGAGAGTCAAGAAAGATCCGGTACATTTTCATTTGAATACAGAACTCAGAGTTGCAGAGCTCACAGATGAGTTATTACAGCAGCCACAGCCACAGGGCCTTTCTTTACAGATAATTATGGATACATCAGAGATGCAAACAGGTGTGAAAAGCAGCGCTGAGAGCCGTCTGTTACGACAAGAAGGGAGTTTTACACCACAAAACTGTCAAAGCTAACCCACTTTCAGGGAAAACTAAAAAAGTCTCCTAAAACTCTGCTGAGAAGTTAAAAAAAAGCACTCAAACACCCTTAACAACATGTGATTTGTCATTGTTTTGGATTTTGACTGGTTGGATTAGTGAGAATAACTTTTCGTTTAGTTATTTCCATCTTCTGTTTGGGGATAATTATGTTCTTAGTTTAGCAATCACAACTCTTCTTATGGGGGTTTTTGTGGATGTAAACAGGAAGTATAGTATGAGCTGCCGCATCAAATTCAGATGCAGGCACATGTGAAGAGTTATGAACCTCTGAAAACATCTTCACTGTGATTATTAGGACATCCAACAGACAGTACGACCGCTGCATCACTGTTGTTTTCTAAATCACAGTAATCAACGCCCTCTTCGGTCCCGTCTCTGGAATTATTGCGTTTGCAAAACAATTTTTTGTCCTCAGAATGTTTTCTGTCCTCTGTCAACCCACCTTTTTGAATAAAAATCATCTTTAAATCGAAATGTCAAAGTCAAAGTCTAGAAATTTATTTTTCAATCCATCTTTCAGAGGCTGTTGTTTCCTTTCTATTTCTTTTTCTATTTTTTTTTTACCATGAAAGACTTGACTCGTGTCCTCCTCTGTCCCTGTTTGCTTCAGGTGAGGGTTCCTGAGGACACCTCGCCTTGGAAGGACATCCTGCAGATCAGCGCGCAGGATGCAGACACCAACAGTAAACTGGTGTACTCCATCCATAGCAGCCTGCAACCAGAGAGCACCAAGCTCTTCCACCTGGACCCAAAGAGTGGAGTCCTGGTGATGACGGAGGAGCTGGACTACGAGATGATCTCTGTTCATACGCTCATTGTTATGGTAATGACACAGTTATCTCAGGAAAATGGAGGCTAAAGTCTGAAGATAAATGTATTTTGATAACACGTAACTCTGTCAGATGCAGAGACAGAATATGAGAGAACCGACCAGGAAACATCTCAGTCGTCAATGTTTTATTTATTCAAAAATGTAGAAAAGTTTTCAGAATAATTGTGCATAAAGAAGTGCATGAGTAAAGAACCATTTATTCAGAAAATGCAGCTCTTTTTCATTTTCCTTTCTTTTATGTGATTGTGTTGTAACAGCACTATGGCTAACTCTCTTCTATTTATTCTTCTTTCTAAATCCAAAGCAGATAAAAACAGGTGATAACACTGTTTAATTAGTCATGAAAAAAAAGTTAAAGGGAGGAGATCCGTAAAAAAAGACTAAAAATTCAAATTTTGATATTTTAAATGCTTATTGCTGCTTTTATATAAAAACAAATAGAGTTTCCAAAATAAAAAATTCTTGCAGTGTCATAACTGCAGTAAAAATTTACATTTATAAATAATAAAAGCTGGTGCAGTACTCATTATTATTTTATCATGTTTTTCCCCAAAGTTTTTGCTTTATTCACCCTGTGAGTCACTACAAATAAAGACCCAAACCTTCAGCATTTCCTTGCTGCTCCTCAGGTGCGTGACCAGGAGATCCCAGTGAAGAGGAACTTTGTGAAGGTGGTGGTTCACGTGGAGGACTGTAACGACCACTCGCCTGCTTTCCTCAGCCCCCGCTACGAGGCCAGCATCTCCAATCAGGCCCCCACGGGCTCTGAGGTCATCCGGGTCAAAGCCCTGGACAAGGACATGGGCAGCAACGCTGACATCAGCTACTCTCTGCACTCAGGTGAGCTGCAAACCGGCTACTTTTATCTTTTATTCATGCTCGCTCTTTTTTAACTTCACTCAGATTTTCATTCATTTCGTTAGAAATATTCACACCTGGGAGTTTCCATCGCTGTTTTAATGTTTGCTGCTGGGAGCTGCCCTTTAAACCCACAGCCTTCGAATGTTGACTGCTTAGCTCCAGTTAGGCAGAGATTTCAAGGACAACATGATGATACGTAAAAGATGAAAGTGTTATCGCCTTCGTGTTTGTTTCTCACACCGTACATTATTCTGAAAAAACCGTGACCTTCTGAAAGATTTGTTTAACAGCTGAGCCATGAAACTTGCTTCCTCTTGCAAAAATATAATATTTATCCAGGGGTGATTGCTGATTTTATAGGATGAAAGCAGTGGAATCTGTTAAGTGTATTTTATTGTAGGAAATGACATTAATATTAATAACTAATACTATTTAAGACTGAGGCTTTGAGACTTTTTATTTTCTTAAAAATGAGAAAATGAATTAACATACATGGTGATGAACATGTAATTGTCTCTGGAGCCATTTCTCTTGTTCAAAATAGATATTTTCACAGCAGAAATAGTGACATTAATCTATTGAATAATAAAAACTGATCATTAAAAATGATCTAAAACATAAACATTTATTCAGAAGCAGGGTAAGAATTAAAACATCACAAACATTTTGATGTGGTTTGTTTTTGTGTAACACGTTTTTTCCTTTTTCTGCAGGAAACATAGATAACATCTTCTCCATCGACCCGGAGCTGGGCTCCATCAGCCTGTCCAAACCTTTGGACCTCCAGCCTCAGGACCAGTTCCACCTGACAGTGAAGGCCACTGACCAGGGCTTCCCTCAGCGCAGTGACCTCTGCTCCGTCCACGTCCACGTCCGCATCTCCGACCAAACCCCCCCTGCCTTCCCCTCGGACGAATACCTCACAGAGATCAGTGAATTAAGCGCCCTTGGAACGCCTGTGGTCACCATCTCAGCCTCCAGCCCTGCTGCAGTGCATTATGGGATAGAGAGTGGCAATCAAAATGCAGCATTTCATATCAATCCGTACACTGGGGTGATTTCAGTCCAAAAACATCTGGATTTTGAGAGCTGTGCCTCCTACAAGCTCAAAGTTTCAGCCTCCACGACAGCTGGAGCCTCGTCCAAGACTCTCGTTTACATCTATGTGATTGATGAGAATGACAACGCTCCTGTTTTTCAGCAGAGGGAGTACCTGGGGCAAATTAGCGAGTCAGCTCACATAAACAGCATGGTGATGGGAGAAAGAAACACCCCTCTGGTCATTCAGGCTTCGGATGCAGATAGAGATGCAAATTCTCTGCTGGTGTATCAGATCCTTGAACCAGAGGCTCTGAACGTCTTCAAGATAGACTCAAGTATGGGCACAATCTCTCTAAGTGCACCAGTCGACTTTGAAACCAAGCCGGAGTACCACTTCAGCGTGCAGGTGAAGGACTCAGGGGAGCCATCGCTGAATGCGGCAGAGCCCGCCAAGGTCACCATCCGCGTCCTGGACCTGAATGACTGCCCGCCACAATTCACCTCCCCAGAGTATGAATCATCCATCATCTTCCCAGCGATCAGAGATACAGAGGTTGTGCGCGTCATGGCCCATGACGCAGACTCGGCAGTCTCATACAGCATCACCGAGGGGAATCTTCACAACGCCTTCTCAATTCACCCCAACACTGGAGTCATCACCCTGAGCAATGTGTCTGAATTTAGACCCTTTTACCAGCTGCTTGTCAAAGCTTCTGACGGCCTCTATAAAGATGCAGCTTCTGTCAAAGTAAACATTACAAACCTGACAGCCAGTGATCTTGGATTTGAGCAGAAAGTCTACACAGCAAGTGTTATAGAAAACCTGAAGACTGTCAAAACCCTGACGGCACTCAAAGCCACAGGCTGCTTTTTAAACGAGCCTCTTTTGTATTCTGTCATAAACCCAATGGGAAAGTTTTCGATTTCCCAGACATCAGGCGTTCTTGAAACAACAGGCGTTCCTTTTGACCGAGAGGAACAGGATGTTTATGACGTCGTGGTGAAGGTACAAGACATGAGGACGCCGTCTAGAATGGCCACAACCCAGGTTAAGATTTTCATAGATGACGTCAACGACAACCCTCCACAGTTTCTGAACCTGCCCTTTTCAATGATGATTTCTGAAAGCTCTGAACCAGGAGATGTTTTGTATCAAGCAACGGCCATGGACAGGGATCTGGGAGAGAATGGATCCATTATGTACTCACTTGAGGAGGACTACAACCTCTTCAGGATAGATCCTGACGTAGGCGACATATCACTCCAAAGGCCTCTTGATTTTGAAGCTCTGAATAAGTACGTGTTGACGGTGTTGGCGACAGACGAGGGTGAGCCCAGTCACAGCACGGTGGCACAGCTCAGTATTCAAGTCAGGAACCAGACCAACCCAGTTTTCCAGACTCTTCTGTATCCGCTGAAGGTCCCTGAAAATGTTCCCCCATTCACCACCATCTTACACGTCCAGGCCAGAAACCCAGAGGGCTATCGGCTCATCTACAACCTTCAAGAGGAAAATGCCTCGAAACACTTTCACATCGATTTCAAAACTGGTGTTTTAACAGTCACCAACCCCCTGGACTACGAGAGCGAAAACATGCATGTGCTGACGGTTCGAGCCACTGACTCTGTGACTGGATCTTTCTCTGAGGCCTCCATTGAAATAGAAGTAGAGGATGTGAATGATAACGTGCCAGTTTTCTCAAAGTTATCGTACTCTGCGATCATCGCTGAGGGGCTCCCGATCGGCACCTCTGTGATACAAGTTTCTGCCTCTGATCAGGACTCTGGCAGGAATAAAGATCTTACCTTCCAGATAGTGAAAACAGAGAGGAACGAGACTGATTTCTTTGAAATTGACCCTCAAAGCGGGTTGATTGTCACAAAACAGATTCTGGATCATGAAAACACAGACCACTTCAATTTAAAAATCAAAGCCACTGACAACGGCACTGCTCCGCACAGTAGTGAAGCCTATGTGTTCATAAATGTCACTGATGTGAACGACAACCCGCCAGACTTTGTCACCTCCCAGTATGAAGCCACACTGGATGAAATGGCAAAGTGTGGCCACATAGTCATCAAAATCCAAGCTTCAGATCCCGACACCGGAGATTTGAATAACCTCAAGTACAAAATCGTCTCAGGGAACGAAGGCCGGTACTTCAACATCAACGAATCCTCAGGAATCATCTCCTTCTCCAATGTCTGTAAGAGGAATCTGGATCCTTACTACAACCTGACGGTGGCTGTGTCCGATGGAGTGTTTCAGAAAACAGCACCAGTCAACATCGACATGATGAACAGCAACAGGCACAGTCCGTACTTCAAGCAGAACATCTATGAAGCAGAGCTGGCTGAAAATGCAGAGGCAGGAACCCGTGTGATCCGATTGGCGGCCATCGACCCTGACGACGGGCCGTACGGCAGCGTCGACTACACGATCATAAACAAACTCGCTGATGATAAATTTGCCATCGACAATAATGGGCAGATTGTTACGACACAACCTCTGGACAGAGAAAACCCGGCTCAGAGAGTCATAGCTATCAAAGTGATGGCAAAAGATGGCGGCGGAAGAGTCGCCTTTTGCACTGTTAAGATTATTCTTACGGATGAGAACGACAATGTTCCCCAATTCAAAGCATCAGAATACCAAGTTGCAATTCAGTCAACTGTAAATAAAGGCTCCCCTGTCATTCAAATCATGGCTTATGATGCAGATGATGGCAAAAACGCAGACGTCACCTACACAGTGGACGAAGCCGAAAAGGTGATCGAAGACGTCATTGAGATCAACCCTTTCACTGGAGTTGTGAGCGTCAAAGAGAGTCTTGTTGGCATGGAAAACAAGATTTTCAACTTCAAAGTCAAAGCTCGCGATGGAAGCCTTCCTTTTTATAACTCCACAGTCCCTGTCGAAGTCAAAGTGGTCCCTCCTGAGGTTCCTCTTCCAAAGTTCTCAGAGCCTCTCTACACCTTCTCAGCTGCAGAGGACATCCCTATAGGGACGGAGATCGGCTCTGTGAAGGCGGACTCTGACATGCCCCTTATTTACAGCCTGGTGGACGGAAACACAGTGGAGAGCAACAAAGACAAAGTGTTCACTCTGGACAAAGAAAGTGGAACTTTGCTGCTGCAGAAAACTATCGATCATGAGAAGACAAAATGGTACCAGATCGATGTGATCGCTCAGGGGAACCACAACGGGACCAGTGTTGCATCTCTGGTGTCAGTCAGCATCCAGGTCCAAGATGTGAATGATAACCAGCCTGTGTTTGATGCAAACCCATACAGGGCCTTCCTGGCTGAGAACATGCCTGCTGGAACCTCAGTTATTCAGGTGAGACCTCCATGATCTCTAGCTTTGGAACTAGCAGATTTATGTGTGTAATTTATGAAAAAAGTCAAATTATCAAGTCAAATCAGAATAACAGGGGTTTTTCATGTGCTGCAGATAGTGATCGTAACATTTGACTGGGTTTTGATTAATTCTTTAGCTTAATGTACAAATGCTAAACTGGGCTTAAAACACCCTGAATGAGTGTCTCTATTGAAAACACAAAGATAAAAGTGATGTACATTTTCCATTTCACCTCCCAGCAAGACAGCAAACAAGTTCATTTTTCAAAAATTCAATGTGAACACCAAATAACTTTGCTGACCTGCAGGTGACGGCCAATGACCCGGACACAGACACCAACGGACTCGTGACCTACAGCCTGGAGTCTCTATCTGACGACACCACGATGGATATCACTGAGATATTCTCCATCGATGGAGACAGCGGCTGGATCACCACCGTGCGGGAGGCGGACTGTGAGGCGACCAGGGTTTACAGGTTCTATGTGGTCGCCACCGACCACGGCGGCGACGTCAAGCTGTCGTCCAGCGTCCTGGTGGAGGTGACGGTGATGGACGAGAACGACAACCCGCCGAAGTTCTCTGACGAAGTTTACCACGGCTCCGTCGTGGAGAACAGCAATCCCGGTGAGGTCATCGTCTCCATGACGACCACGGATGCTGACGTGTCGCTGGAGAACCGGCTCGTGACGTGTTACATCACAGGTGAGCACGTGTGTGTGCGCTCATGAGTGTGTGTGTGTTCTCGGATATGAGCCTGTAAGTGTTTATTTTGCTTCAGTTTGTTTGTTTGTGCTCTTCAGTGTTTGTATGCATGAGCGCTCAGTAGGGTTAATTTGTGTCAGTCTCACACCCACTTGTGATGATGTATTTGTGTGTTTTTATGTTGGAGTGTGTGTTTATCTGCTAAATTACTGTCTCACTGAAGATATGCGACATGTGGAATTTATCAAAACATTAATGAGGTGAAATTAAATCTCTGTTAATCGCCCTCAACTGAGTCATGATATTATATTATTCAACCACACATTAATCACAAAAAGAAGTCGTTTGACAAGCCGACGAGACAAGAATAGCAACTAGATGCCCTGCAGCAAACAACAAAAACAAAGCCTCATATTAATGCAAATCCTCCATTTTCCTCCAGACAGTTAGAGCCGGACTCTTCTGAAGCAGCTCGCTGTCACAACATTGTTTTTGAAAAGTGTAACAGAGGCATATTTGCATTGGGATTATTTATAAATGGTTGGGTTTGGCTGATGTTGACACTGGTGTGTCAAAAGAAACAAAACAGAGACAGAAATGTGATGTGAAAGCTGCCCACCAACAGTTTGTATAAAGTGTGTACAAGCCGCAGCAGCAGTGTGGTTGGTATTGTTTTCATCCTGTGAGTTACAGTGTGTGTGTGTGTGTGTCATTATAACAAAATATTCTCTCAAAGTACATCTGGACCCAGTTAATTAAGCTAATTTGAAACCAAATACATATTTGTGTGGCTTTCCAAGTGCCTGTGTGCATGAAGGATATCACATTTCCCTCACAGTGCTGCAGGCTGTTAGTGTACATTCATGTAAAGTTGTTTTTATCACAGCCAAAGAAAACCAATCAAAGTCACAAGACCTGCATGGCAGAAGTTTTTGAGCTGTAAAGGAATTCAAAGGATTTTTTCGTTAAGGTTGAAGTGTTTGTTCAGTGAGCAAGCTCTCGACTTCTACAACAGCTCCATCAGCACATGACACCTGTCAGAAAGGTGGTCGACTGGCTGTGATGCAATCTGTTGCAACATTCAGGCTCATGGCCACACACACTGAGGAGAAACGGTTCATGTTTTCATCTCAGAGATGAATTTTGGTGAGAAAGAGAGGAAAACGATAAAATGCAAAGTACTCTGAGTCAGTTTCATGTGAAACTTTCCAACCATGATCCAAACAATGAAGAAAAGTCAATGTGGCAATGGAAGTTATTGAGTTATCCGTCAGAAATAACAGGCCATCAGAAGACAGCATCAGAGAAGCAGCTGAACTAGAAAACTGGGGATTTAAATAACGATATATAATTCAGAAGGTAATACAATGGCACAAGCTATAAAAAACTTAGACATGACTTTGTTCTCTTTTATATGAACAGTAAACGTGACAGCACAGCAAATAAAACCAAACATATCATTCACATAAACTGTAAATGTTTGGAAATAAACTCACCGCCTCTCACACATGCTGGAAATTTGCACCTATGTACTTATTTTTATCTATTTTATCTGCAGTTAAAATGATAAGAGATTCTCAGAAACAATTTAGATTTCCAAAACAGTTTGTCACCAACAACTTTCTGGTGACTTTTGATTCTTTTTGCAGCTTTTCTCTTTTTTTTCTCTTCGTTGAACCTCTTTAAGTCCTAAGCATTAACTCAGTTCTTCATCTTGAATGCAGATGGGGACCCTCTGGGCCAGTTTGCCATCATCCAGGCAGGTGAAGGCGAGTGGGGTTTGATCGCGAAGGAACCTCTGGACAGAGAGAACAAAGACAGATACACGCTCAAAGTGACGGCCACCGATGGGAAGTTCGGGGCTCCGGTTATTGTGGACGTCCACGTGTTGGACATCAACGACAACAGTCCGCTGTGTGAGCAGGTGAGGTCATTTTATCCTCTCAGTTACAGATAATATACTTAGAAACATCTCATTGACTTTATCTGTTCATCCAACAATAGCAAAAGCTTTTCCAACACGCTCCACATGCAAGGTGCTACCTGGGACAACGTCTTCTTGCCTTCTGGGAACAATCAACAGAAATTAAATTTTATTTCCTTTGCACATTTTCTTTATTTCTTCAATTGGACCAGTACTGTTTCTCAGCAAATTAAATTTTCATTTACGAGTAATAATAAACCCTTGCTGCTTTGCTTCCCTCCTAAAACCTCCACTAATGAACAGTTTAATTAGTTTGGGTCTAATTAGAGCGTTTTAGTGAAGAACAAATTGGACGCTGAATGTGTTTGGATTTTGCATAAAAACAGTCCTTTTTTTCATGAAATAATTTATTTTCCAGAAGAGAATTTTCCTCCAAACCATAAACCCCCTCATTGCACTCGTATGGAGAAACTGAATGTGGAGCATCCAAACCCTCTTCATTCATATTTTATTTTCCAGCCCCCACACGCAGCCAACAACATGTCAGTGTTTTCTGAGAGAAAGACTTCACTCCACACAGGAAATGTAGCACAGTTGTTATTTTCTTCGGTATAAACACAGTTTGTTTTTTTGTAACAACCAAATATTTGGAGCCGTGAGCTGCGGTTGTTTACAGACACACAGACAGGTAGGATGTCAAAAAAAATCACCTGAGGTTTGTTCATTGATTGATTTTTATGTCAGTAAGCATGCCGCCAAGAGATAACAAGAGGATGGTAGTTCTTCCAAATGCTGCAGAGCAGTCAGAGTTCATGTTCATTGTGATATAAACTTTATAAACGGTGACTTACAGTTTGTTTATATTTCACCAAAACTGCTGTGCATCATTTTAAACCTGGTCAAGTGATGATATTTGGTTTAAAAATGAGCCAACATGTGAGATAAAAATGACATAAAATCTATGTTTATAAGACAGTTTCTCTAAAAATGAAAGAATATTTAGAAGTGACCATGTGAATTCAACACTTTCCTCCTACAAAAAACAGCCTTTCACTCGATGCAGAGATCATTTACATCAAATTTAAGTGTAAAAATGAATTTTTATTGGAACTAAAATGTTGAAATCACCTTTTTTCTCTTCATTACTGAAACCCATTTTATTTATTCAGCACTGGGTAGCCTGACAGAGAAAAGTGCATTGCAAATGGAAGCCTGATTATTGTTATTACGCTCGTGTTCCAGCTGGTGTACACGGAGGCGGTGATGGAAAACTCGCCCTCCAGCATGTTTGTGCTGAAGGTTTCGGCTTCAGATCCAGACGTGGGAGCTAATGGCCAGATCTCCTACACTCTGCACGGTCCTGACGCAGACAAGTTCCATCTCGACCACAGGACAGGTATGATGGCGTCTGTTTGGGGTCAAAACACGAGTTGCTCTCTCTAAGTGAGCTGTGCTGAGTGTTTGAGTCAGCGGCCGCATTGACACTCTGCAGCTGCTCGCAGAGGCTCAGAACCGTTTCTGCTGTCATTTTCTTTCTTTTTGCACATTTTGAGAAGTGTCTCACCGACATCCATCACACTTCATGTCTGTCGTAACTTTCTCTCGTGTTTTCAATGAATGTGACGCGCTGACAGGAAGCTTGTAGATAATGTCAGCTGTTATCAAGCTGCAAACATTGAAAACTAAACATTAAATTAGCCTCAGTGTTTCCAAAGTGATGCTAATGTAGCAAGGCAGCAAGCTAAATGTTAGCAGTTTAAACTTACACATGTGGTAACAGCAGGAAGTTGCACAACAGAGTTTTGACTGTGTAAATTGTGTGTAAATTGTGTGTAAATTACGACACCGGTTGGTAAACTGCACCGACGAGAGAGCAAACCACAAACACACTGTCCAGGTTCAGACATGTGATCTCTAGTTAGTCAGAACAGCTGCAGTGCTTCAGTGTTCAACAAGTCACAAGTTACCACAGAGATTTAAGAGACTATTCTTGTCTCAGTCTGCTCTTGTAGCTGTTTGCAAACCATGCTTTTGGTTTGCAAAAAGACTTTTCTCCAGTCAAGTAAAGTTTCTTTTTTTCACTGGTGCAAATCTGTAGGAAAAGTGTGACGTAGTTAATATTCAAAATCTGAAGACAAATGTTGTGCATCCACATTTTACTTCTTCTCACAGACAGTAAACTTTTCATTCCATCCATAGGATTGACTTTAAAATTAGTGCACAGCACATTAGTAAGACAGAAAAGTTTCCTGCTGCCTTTTGACAATAGATAAAGATCTGGAAACAGCTACCACAGGGCATATAGAGATTAAATTTAACATAAAAAACATTTCAATAGTAATCTGCTTAAAAAAAATGAACAAACAAGTTGACAGTCTTAGTTTTTACTTTGTGATGACTTCAGCATCGTTTGCACCTTTCACCAGGTGAGCTGTTCACTCTGGCTGTGTTGGACCGGGAGAGGGAGGTCGAATACAACCTGGTGGCGAAGGCCACGGACGGCGGGGGCCGCTCGTGTCAGGCGGACATCCTGCTGATGGTCCAGGACATGAACGACAACCCGCCTCGCTTCTCCTCCAGCCACTACGAGGTCACCGTGTTTGACAACACGACCGTCAGGACTCCCGTCGCCGTCATTTACGCCAAGGACCCGGACACAGGTAAGGCAGAGTTTTTCAGAGTCATTACAGGTGAACATGTGAGTCACAGTAACAACACAATTAAACCTTGAAGAGGATTATATTGTTCTTCTCAGGTCAGAACGTGTCGTGACAGCCCTGTTTTCATGGCAACAGAAACCTTTAATACTATTAAAGCCTCACCGACAAGCTCGTCTTTGAGCCGCTGCAGTAAGGGAGTGTTTGAATGTGGCACTTCAGATAAAAAACTTCTCATGTCTCGTTTATCTGTTCTGTATCTATGTCACTGATACTCCTTCTAAATATCAAAGATGAAGCCGTCCCCAGCAGAGTGCTGCTCTTTGAAACACACACCTGACACTGTGTCATTCCAGCCGCGCAGGTAAACGTTTTCCTGCTCAGGAATTTTAACCTCAACCCTGGCAGCATTAGCGTTCAGCTCTGCTTATTAGGTAACAGTTATTTTACATTTTCTAGCCTCTGTTTGTTGGAGTTTCTCACACACTCACACACAGCATTACACACTTACACACAAACACACACACACGTTTACTCTTGATCAGTCGTAGTTCGTGCAAGAGCTTCATTGAAATGCACAAAGACACCCACAAATACAAATATTCTGCCAGTGTAAAGACTTCAACACCCATACACACACATGCTGTGTATGCAGAGAGATCAGCAAATATAGGAAGGTATGCATTCACACACACACACACACACACACACGCATGCATGCAAACACACACACATATAGGATCAGAGCTGCTTTACCAGAGGAAGATTTACTGTTTTTTTTTTTCCCAGATTATTGTATTAAATGACTGCAGTGCATTGTATGTGTTTTTAATCATCATATAAATGATCTTTCTCTCTCTTACACTCACTCACACACACACACACACACACACACACACACACACACACACACACAGGGCAGGGTAGGGAAGCAGGAGCAGACAGGACAGGCCTGCCACTCCTTCAGATATGCAGCAGCTTGTTCTGTGTCTTCACACTGGCAACTTTCTCACAAAAGCAATGACTAATGAATGTCGGGTTTTTTTTTTTAATTGATGTTTTATTTGCCAAAGAAATGTCAAAGAAATGCACCGAAAGCACTTTGACATCATTTGACTTAAAGCACAGGAATCTTAAAAGGTAAAGACAGAAATCAATATAAGGTTGATTGATTACATAATGCTACGACAGACCTGTTTAATGTTTTGAAATGCAGAGATAAATCCATAATACGATGCATATATAACAAAACTGTCTTCACAAGATTAATTCAGAATGAAAAAACACTTCTAATTGTTCAGACGCTAATGTCTTTTTCAGCATTTTCTCTCTAATTTTACATTTTTCTTACAGCTTCAGCACACATGAGAAAAAAAAAGGTCATAGTTGAACTTCTGGTGACTCGCCATAAAACAAAACTGAACACTTTGGCCTTGAACTTCAGTGCCGTGTTTAGTTTGCTTAACTCTTACAGTAGACTGTGCAAAAATAAATCTTCCCTCCAACACACACTGTGTGTTTGTCAAAGCTTTGTTTGAGTTAAAAGTGTTGACCTTTAGTCACGGCACTCCCTCTCACTGCGCAATTATCCAAAAAAGCAACAGTTCCCAAACGTTTCACCTCGTGACCTCTGAAACAAAAACTCATTCTCACGGGTTTCTGAGGGCTGCAGGGACATGCAGGAGTTTTAAAGTGAAGGGTCAGATAAAAGCAACGACCGTCCCGTGTGATTTGTTATCATGTCTGTCGTTACTGTAGTTAATAACAGGGCAAAATACTTTTCCTGAATTTTCCTGACTCTTCAGGTTACAGTGTCGCCAAACAGCGAGTCGTTTTCCTCTTTCCAGATTGTTTCATGTGAATGATTTTATGGAGCTAAAGAGCTGAAACATCCAACCATCCAAAATAACATCATCGGTCTCTTGTTACCAGTTGTGTGTTAATGTCTGCTGGGCGTGCAGATGGCGATGCTCTTCATCGGCTTCGTCCGTCTTTTCCATCTGTCCAACATTTCGGTCTGAAACGAGACATTTAAGAAACTAACAGATGGCCGGATTGCCGTTAAGTTTCCTCTGGATGTTCATGATCCTCAGTTGATTATTTTTGTTTATTTACTCTTGTATATAGAGTCAAATGATAGATTTTAAAGTCTAATCGATTGTCTGTGAACCACTAAGTGGTCTCGTTCTTACATACATATGATTAACTTGTGTGTGTGAAGCATTTAGACACTTCGGGTCAAATGAGACAGTTTTACAAAGTGATGCCAAATTAAAATTAAATGAGCTGAAGCGGCTTTAATGTTGTATTCAGTCTTTAACTGTTAACGTGCTTGCTTTTGTTTTTATTGTGTTTTAAATGCAAATTTAATGTGTTAAAGGTGTTTATTTTCCATGTATTTTATGCTCCTTTAAAGCACTTTCAGATACCTTGTGTCTGGTGTGATTCACATAAACTTTCCTTGAGTTTTTGTCGCCTTGCTGCTTCACCAGCACACCAGATTTTAAGATGTGCAAATCTTCAAAAAGTTCCTAAAGGTGTCTAAAATTACACAAAATCTTCTTTAAAATCTTCTTTATTTCCGCTCACATTCACACATTCGCTCTTCAGAAGGTGAGGGACGCTGCAGCCTTCAGGAGCGGCTCGCAGGGCTTTTAAGCTTTAATTAAAGTGAGACAAATGGAGCTGAAAATCAAGACCAGAACGCGTAATCCCCCCCAAGTTTTGTCAAAATCTTCTCACTGTCACACACACTCTCATTGTGCCTGTGGTGGAGTATCTGCACATGTTAGATATTCACAGATAGAGTACAAATGTGCCTGTTGAACACTTGCAGAGTTGAGTTTCTTCATCACCGTGTTTTTTGGCACATGTAAAAAAACCGTAAAAGTCTCAACAGTATTTCATGGGTTGATTACACAGTTGAGAGTTATATGATGTTTACATTGTGTAATCTCCTCTTTGACATCGTGTATTCCCTTTTGATCGTAAACAATTGTGGGAATCCAGATGTGGTTTTTGATAGCAGCAGCACTTCTCTGGCTTTGGTTTCTCCCTCGTAAAGAATGTGTGTGTCATGTAGCTGCACGTCTGCCGGTGCTGTTAAACAACCGACACCCACCTGACTGAACACAAACTGAGCCATAAGAAGTCTTATATTGGTGATTTTTATGTAAGAAATCTGTTTGTTTGTGTCAGAAGGAGCTTTACGTTGTTTACGTCCCTCCTCTTTCGCCCCCTGCAGGTATAAACTCGGAGGTGAAGTACTCCCTCCTCGCAGGCGACAGCGGCTACTTCTCATTGGACGAGTTTTCTGGAATCCTGCGGCTGGAGCGACCCTTGAGCCCCGACACCCCGCCCACCTTCGAGCTGAAGGTGAAGGCCACCGATCGAGGCCTCCCTCGTCACCTCTACTCCGTCGCCACGGTGACGGTGGACGTGGTCTCCCTGGACGACTACCAGCCCGTCTTCCTCAGCTCAGAGTACACCGCTCAGCTCCCAGAATCCCTTGCAGTCGGGTCCGAGGTGTTGAGCGTCTCAGCTCTGACTAGAGATGGCGGGGGGCCGGATCCCGTTTCCTACCGCATCGTGTCCGGCAACGAGGACGGACGCTTCCTGCTGGACTCACGGACAGGTGAGAACACTTCTTCTGTTCTTTTACGGGTCCAGAATCTTAAAAAATTGACAGCACATCCACATGTTTGGAAAATAAGGTCCAAGCTTCATGTTTTTATTGAAGAAGTTCTTGAAATCGATGCCCTTTGAGGTCTGAATCGAGAGGGTTGCAGTGGATTTTCTGCCCTCTGTGGCAGACGGTGTTACTCAGCCACGTGGTTCATTCTCAGACTCTTTCTCTCAGCGTCTGTCTGCTGCTCGGCGCTGAGCAGGTTGTGACACTGATCCTATCAGAGCTTATTTACTGCTGCTGACTCGTGCTTGGCTGCCTTAAAGTCCTTCTACCATTTATTATTGCAAAAAAAACTCTCAAATCTCGATCTTTACTGTCGTCTTGTTGAAGCAATTAAGAAAATATATGATGCAAAAATCAAAGCTTGATTGCTGTTCGGCACACAGCGAAGCTTTGATCTGTGGTTGGAGGCTGCAGTGTAACCAGAACTTTGCGTTCCACGTTTACAGTAATTAGCTGTCTTTAAATTAATAATAAGGGTAATAATTTTTGTGTATTAGCATTCGACACCTTTAACATCCTCGATGAATGTGGCGAGATAATCAGCCACATGGTTGAGCTATTTTTAACAGATTATCAGAGGGAAAAAAAGACTCGATGTTTTCTTTCCCAAGCTTTTTTAAAAACACGTCTGCCTTTTTTGTACCATTTATTTCATACGCTGAAGCAAAAAACTACCACAGGATGGATCCTGCTCCTTTTGTTTTCAGACGTTAATGTTTAATAACCTTTGCAAAAGGCCGGAGCAGAGACTTGGACCTGAAGTCGAGCACCTCGAGTTTTCTCGAGCTCCTGTTCCCTGCTGGATGTAAAAACTTGCAGAGTTTTGCAGTGAGGTTCAGTCTGCCCTTTAGACTGAGTGAGACCCCCCCCCGACATGCT
Organism: Acanthurus lineatus; assembly: GCA_029814665.1. NCBI lineage: Eukaryota > Metazoa > Chordata > Actinopteri > Acanthuriformes > Acanthuridae > Acanthurus > Acanthurus lineatus. The sequence goes on from JAPZDV010000026.1 coordinate 24,322,549, forward strand.
GCCAATAAATCATTTAAGGGCAGCTGGTCACTGATCACCGTCCGCTGCGTTAAGTTTCTTTATTCTGGGAGAGAAGAGATTTTAAAAGTTTGAAAAGTTGAGACGTGGTCGTCAGAATCTGAGATTTCATCCTGCAGCGCGAGAAAAACCTGAGCTGGGCTCGTGAACAGGTATTGATATGAACACTTGGCAAGGCTGTTGAGATTATTGATAAATAGGAAATTAATATTTAATCAGATGACAAGCTGAAGAAAAAGCTGCTTCCAATAAGCTTGTCCGACGGCGTGAACGGCCAAAGTAAGAATCGCTCAGTTCTGATGTTTGTGATGCAGTCGATCAGGAGTCGATCGATAGTTTGGCTCATGGACTCTTGTCTCTGGTTCAGGGGGGGTGTTGAGTTTTATTGAAAGTGAGATCTTCTTTGTTTGCTTTGAAAGCTGCACTGATCCCTTCGAATGTGAGGAGAAATGACAGTAAGCTGAGGACGCCGGTTCTTTCACCATCTCCTGCTGATCCGCCTGTGTGTTCTCGCTCTGTGCAGCCTGAACCGATCAATAAATCCCTCAATCAGCCCCGCACACTTCACACACACACACACACACACACAGCAAACTCACCTTTAGTCTTCAGCTACTCAGGAAAACTGAACCACAAGCGGAGGAGAAAACATGTTCAAGTGTTTCACCGTTTGTTTGATTCACATGTGAAAAATTTCAACCCTGTTCACTTCCTGTTTGGTTCATCAGATGTTCACACACCAGCTGTGTGTGCACATGTGTGTGTGAGTGTGTGTGTGAGGCATCAAACCAGCCTGAACTGCTGAGTCAGCATGTGACATGTCAGTGAAATGAAAATTACTACTCCTATAATGACTCTGACTCTTATAATGACTCTGAATGTGACTGCGCTGCCTCAGAAGATGATTTGTGGTCCAGCTGTGAATCGTTGTCTCAATACTCTATTTACCTTTTCAACTCTGAAAAATGTTGTTTAACTTCATATGAATCATTTTTCTATAGATACAGCATCGTTATCTGTGATCACTGTTGATAAAAAAATGCCTGGAATGACAGCAGCTTATTACCTTGGAAGGTAAATGAGATCCGATGGTGGGAATTCTTGTTACAGCGGTTACAACAAGGAACTTTTTAAACACACTCATGTAGAGATGAGAAAAGTGATGAGAGCAGCTCAGCATGAAGTCTGGAAACAGGAGCAAACAGCTGCTCTGACTGTCCAACGTTAAACACAATCTGGACTCCAGCACGTAAACCTGCCATGAGCTGATATTTCCAAAAAGTTCCTCTCACAGCAACTTGTTCAGGGTCTTTTTTTTTTTGCTTTGGATTCAGGACATTTATTTTTCAAGCTTCGTTCGTCCCCCCCCCCCCAACAACCTTCACACATGAATGAGAGAGAGGAGCAACATTTTTAAATATTCTTCAGAAATTCAAACATAGCGAGGGTTGAAAAGAAATGTGAGTTTCCACAAATACTGTTGAGATTATTTGAATGAGCATTAAAACTTCAAATCACAGGATGAATTTAGTTTAAAACCCTGAAGGACTTTAATAACACAAAGTTAATTACTGTTATGTGAATACATTTCTAATTCAGACTCCTCTGTTTTGTTCTCTGCATGACGAAAAGGACGTTGTTGTCTTGTTCGGATCATTATTGATAACTGATGAGGTTTTGAGGTCCACAGAACTGTTGGCTGATGGGAAAACAGAGCGGCTGCAGGGTTTTTGAGTTGAAACACTCGGAGCACAGAGGGACTCTCTTTACCTCAGTGTTGGTTTGGGTTGTTTGATGCCACAGTGTGTGTGTGTGTGTGTGTGTGTGTGAGCAGGTGTGTGTGCTGCAGACTGTCGTCCTGTTGCCGCATGAGTTCTGCCTTTTTTCGTCTGTCAGCTTCCTCCATTTTTTGATGTTTCTGAATCGACCTGGAACTGTTGGAGATAAGAATCTCAGTTTTTATGTGAATAGATTTCTTTTTTTCTCACCTGTGTTTGTGTTGACAATGACGGACGACCTTCACCCAGTTTGTTCCTTCTGAGAAGTCGCATCACGATGTGCAGAATGAGCTCAGGCTGCCTTGAGCAAAACAGAAAACAGATGCGAACTCTTATTGACAGAAAGCTGGCAGCGAGCAGCCGTGTGGGTGTAACTGTACATAAACCATACCGCCGTTTATATTAAAGACACAGCGAGCAGGATTTCAACAAGCCATAAGTCACCGCCATAATAAACTTCAGACAGTAGCGTAATTACCTGCACAAACATGTAACGAAGAAGAAGAATGTCCGCCTGCGGTGCTTTCTGCAGTGCAATTACCTTGTGTGACTGCTCAGGTAAATCTGCAGGATTTGGTGAGATTTTTAAACAAATAGAGCCAAAAGGTTGTGATTTTTCCAGCAGCTGGCAGCTGGTGGACGGATTAAAGGTTGATGGGGAAAAAAATCACTGAATGCAAAGACTTTTTGTTCAGGGAGGAAAGTGATACACTTTCACCTCTTTGCTGAAGAGACAAAGATTTGATTGTTTGAGTATTAAAATGGAAATAAAGTCAATTTTGCTGAAAGTTAACGTCACGCTCAAGGTCATCAGCTTCAGTAAAATGTAACTTTTGCATGTTAGTTTGCCCTCATTGTTTTTATATTCATGCTGTTCCAACTCAAACTCTCCTACTCGTCGACTAAACACGTCATCGTTTCTTGTATTTCTTAATTCTACCTCGACTATAATCACCTGTCCTCCTCCCTCGTTAAAGCAGCAGAGGGAAAGTCTCTCCTGTGATTTCAGCACCTGACGTCACAGAGGGCGTGACCCGGGAAAAGCAGGCTGCATTACAACCAGACGAGCCACCTTAAAATAAAACTGTTAAACGAAACCGTTAATGCACGATGACTCATGGATGTGACTCAGCTTTGACTCAGATCTGATTAAAAAATGAAGAAACCAGTTGTCCTGTTTCTGATCAGCCCCCATCAGAGCCCACATGGAAAGAAACGAGCAGCTCCTCTGTGACGAAGAGGACGGACTGATTGAGTGAAATAAAAGTACAGAGGAGGATGAATGAGATGTGAGGCATTGATAGAAAGAAAACACTGAAGCTCAGCCACCGAAAAAAGAAAAAAAAAAGGGTAAAAAAACTCCAAATAAATAAATAAGAGAGCTGGAAATCAATGTGAGCGAGGCCGGTTGTACAAATCTGCTTGATCTCGGGAAAATCGATAAAGCGGGAGCCGCGTTCCAAGTGAAAATAATTTACTTGTTGAAACCTGGAGGTGTTTAGTTGGAGTGGAAGGGTGGGTGTTTGTTTTCGTTGGATCCCATTTTGTTGTATCTTAATGAAGTGTGTTCAGCAGACTGGCTGGCAGCCCGGGGAAAATAGGTTGTGTGTCTGGCTCACACACTCCTGCTGCATCCACACACACTCTCTGGTTTCTGTGCTGTAATGAGCTCACTGACAGAGACGTCCTGTCTCCTCACACCTGATGTTTAGATTTGGTTTGTTGGCAAAGAGAGAAATGTGGTTTTGGACCGAGTTTATTCATGAGTCAAGTTTTTATTACTCAGCGAAGACGACACATGAAGACAGAGCCGGTGTGAAGGCGTGAGCAGACCACATTTATCCTTTACAGTCACATCAGGAGAAGCTGCTGAACAAGAACATTTATCATTTACACTTCTGTCCAAATGTTTCGAGAGGAAACCTCGCTGAGACCTAAAAGAGACGAAAAAATGCTGCATTTTATCAGATTTGTTTCTGGTCTTTGCAGCTGCTGCAGTTTTGGTTTTTGGATTGAAGATGTGTGTGAAACATCCATGTTTGCAGAAACATCTGTATTTGAAGCTTTGCAGTCCAACACAAGCTCATTAGTTCGGCTGATGACAGTATTGATCTTCTGTTGATTGTGTCACAGTGTGAATCTTCTCTGGGAAAAACGGTGTGAGTGAGAAGACGGCATGTTTCTACCTGAATATAATTCACTGGAATCCTGCCTGTCGACACAGTGATGACTAACTTTCCATAAAAATACTGTTTATATATTCCATTTTCTTACTGTAAATCTTCACAGCATGTGAGTCCGAACAGTCACGGATGTAAATTTATTCATATCCAGCAGAAACAGACAGCAAACATTCAGTAACAGTGTTTCTGTTGACGTGATGATCAGAGGAGGGGGGGCAGCAGCAGCAATGGTCTGTTTACTTGAACAGGTTTATGGCAGATCAGATAAATGAGGACTTCAAACCAAACTGAAGGAGAGACTCAAAAAAACAGACAAAAAGTGGACAGGACACCTTATATCTCTTAAGGAGTCTGATGCCGGTTTTATCGCCGCCATAAACTGAAGTTAAACTTCACATGTGGATGACAGACGACACATGAGGACGGCAGCCAGCTGTGGAGAGATTTATGGATCCTGAAAGGTTAAACTCACAGCTTCACTGAGCTGACAAACCTGAGAGTTCACTTCATATGTCACATGATACCACACACACACACTCACACACACACACACACACACAGAGTATATGTTTGACTTATGGAGGATATTAGCATCCAAAGCACTTTGCTGGTTCCGCGAGAACATCAATTTTAAAGTGTATTATATCTGTCACTCTACATAATGTACATTCTGCATTTCAATATGATGTGTGTGGAGGCGCAGCAGCATCCCAGTAGTTTACATAGAGAGTGGATCATGAAAGTTCACACGCGGGATTGAAAAGCAGTCGTGATGAGAATGAAAATGCACAGAAAAAAGGTGTGAATGATAATTGTGAGTCACCGACACGCTCTCTTTCTTTTTTTTCAGCTAAAACTTTCTAATGTTTAGGCTTTAAAGTGGATTTAATGTGAAACTCCAGGTCGTTTTTTTTTGTCTTGTAAGTACAGAAACTAAGCACAGATACGAGGTCTGGGTTGGAAAAAACAGCCAAATGTTCAGTAGCAGACGGGAAAAATCTAATCTAACTAATTAAAGTTAAAACAGGACAAGCAGAACATTTTGCTGTAATGAGGTCTCTGGTGTAAAACAGCATCACAGTCTCTAACATTCAGACTCAGGATGCCATGTTTGTTCATATTCACCAAAAGCTCTGGATGTGCATCAGTGTGTGTGTGTTTCCACAGACTCCAGGCCGAACAAAAAGATCTGAACTATAATTTAAAACAAAGTTCTGCGACTTTGAAAAGTGTTGAGCAGTGCAACATGTTTTTGTAATCGCGGTCCCACTGGTGAATCTTAAGAGAGGCGGAGAAACTTTGCAGCTACACGGGAAAAAAAATCAAGAGCGTGTGCATGTTTTATGAAGGCAGAATATTTTGCTCATGAGGTGAACTGAGCAGCTTCGTACAGTCAGTAAAATGTGGACTGAGGCTGTAAATCAGAGGATAACTGTTTCAAAGACGAAGCCTTCATGACCTTCAAGAAACGCTGTAACACATCAGAACACGTTGATGCTCAGCTGGCAAGTCTGTGATGTTTTCTACTAAACAAAACGAAAGAGAGGCGATAAAGATCTGACGTTCAGTCCAGCGAGTCCGGCTTTCTCTGATTCTCAGTCGTGATTCATGAGCAGAATCGATCCGTTTCGCTTTTGCACAAACACGAGTCAAAGTTGTGCCGCATCCTCTCAGCCTCAGTGAGAATAATCCGGTCTTTACCTTGTGCTTGTTCAGGCCTCCTGACCCTCGTCGCACCGCTGGACTTTGAAGTTTCCCATGAGTACTACCTCTCCGTGGAGGGCAGCCGAGGCAAGTCGTCACTGAGCGACATCACCACGGTGATCATCAACGTGACAGACGTGAACGACAACACGCCGGCGTTCGGACGAGGCGACTACAGCACAGAGATATCAGAGGATCTGACGCCTGGAGGCCTCGTGATGAAGGTCAGAGCTGAAACACACATACACACACACACACACACACACACACACACACACACACACACAGAGGCAGATATTTGTATTTGTTAACATTTAAACATCTAGAGTGGAAAAGTGAACCTGAAGTATCACAAACTGGTGAAAAAGCTCAAGTTGTGGCCCGAGAAGCTGCATCACTGATCTGTAACAACCAACATGTTATTTGTAATGAAATCTTCAGGTATTCACACACACACACACGTAAAGAACATGGGCCATTTGTGCAGCAGAGACACAAAAACATCAGTAATCTTTAATTGAATCACAGGGTTCAATTGGACTTTAAATAAATTTCCCAGGTTCAATTTAACTGAAGAGCATTTTTCTGCTATCTGTGAATTCAGAACAGAATCATCCATGTTGTGTTTTTCAGCCTCAATACACACTAACACACACACACACACACACACACACATACTCTCACACACGCGTATAACATGCATCAGCACACACCTATCACCAGTAACATACCAATATTTACAGGCCATGCAAGCGAATGCACTCAGATTATCTCCTTTCACACACACCAACACACACACACACACACACACACACACGTCTGAGTT
>JAPZDV010000026.1:24329950-24356851 GCA_029814665.1 Acanthurus lineatus
CAATCGAATTCACTCAGTTTATCTCCTTTAACACACACCAACACACACACACACACACACGTACACACACACACACGTCTGAGTTAATATGACAGCGTCTGACACCTGGCAGCTCGCTGATCATTCAGGTAATGAAAAAAAAAAAAAGGATTTCACACAAACAAGTTTAGGACAAACACGGAGGATTCGACTGGTGAAAAAAATCATGTGTTTATTATTCCAAACACACAACAACAACACGGCCGTGTGAGACGATCTGGCAGCCTGTACGTGTAAAAAAACAGATTAAAGGTACACACACACAGAGTTATCCGACATGTCAGCCGTCATCTGTCAGGCCAGCAGCAGAGATAACACAGCAATAACACAGCTCAGTGGTTCGCTGATGGCGGGACCGCGGCTGTATGATGAGTCTGTAATCATATGGTTTCATATTTGACATTTTTCTTCTTTGTCCCCTGTTTCCGTCTCTCCATTTTCAACATTTAACTGCAACATGTCGCTGTTCTAAAATCATTTTAAATGTTTTATCATAATTGGTGGCTTGTGTCTTCTGTCAGCAGAGAAATAACAGAATTTTAATTTGAACTAAAGACACGACAGATTACAAGTCGTCTCTGTCTCCATGAGCCCAAAATGTTCCCTTAGAACAAATATCTGCAATAAAAGATTCTTGAAGTGCATCTTGTTTCAATTATTACATGAAAATTAGGTTTTTTTCAACATAATTAGTCCTAATAACTTCGAAAAAAAAAAGGTTAATAGCGTACAAACAGTTCCTGAAACGGTGTCAATCTTATCATTTAGAATCTGCATCCATTTTAATAAAAGTCACTAATTAGAAATAACAGTGAAATCATTTTGTTGTAGTGATTTTCATGTTGTTACAGACGGAGAGGAAAGCATTACAGCCTTCAGGGAGGCTGAGTCAGGTGAAGAAAAAAGGTTTAGAGGTTTACGTTATAATCAGACAAATATTAAAGCAATAACATCACAGAGTGCAGGTTATCACATTTTCTGCTCCATGAGCTGCGTCTCCTGTGTGAACATGAGCCTCATCGATCAATAAAAATCCTTCAACCCAAAGATCAACATTCAAACCTTTGAATAAGCAAACACAGACTTTGAGGAAATGTCTTCAGAGGGCATCGGAGGTGCTGCTTCGTCCCTAACCGTGACCTCTGACCTTTGTTCGTGATCAAACAGCAGTGTTGGTGCTCAGATGGATCACATGTGTTTGATGCCATCGGTATAATATGTGGCTCTTTGCTTTGACTCCCGCCTGACCCCAAACATCCCTCAGGAGGAGGCGAGAAGAAGGAGAACTCCTCGTGGAAAAACGTGGATTAAAGTGTCGTTCCTCTCCTCATCTCTGCTCCCTTTTCTTTTCCTCCAGGTAACAGCCACTGATCAGGACGGTCCAATAAACAACCTGCTGCATTACTCCATAGTGAGCGGAGACCCTCTGCAGCAGTTCACCATTCAGCCCCGCAGTGGAGAAATTACTGTCCGCACTGCTCTGGACAGAGAGGAGGTCAGTGTGTTTGAGTGTGTGTTAAAACACTGAAGAAAGACTGTTTTTATATTTATTTCTTATGTTTGAGATGCTAAGATGGTTAACTGGTTAAAAAGGCAAAAAACAAACAAATAAACAGGTACAAAGGTGCAGAAAAAAGGGTTAAATGAAAGACAAAATATATTAAAAAATCTCTATCTTCTCTCCAGATCCCTCATTACTCTCTGACGGTGCAGGCAGCAGATGAAGGTGATCCTCCTCTGTCCTCCGCCGTCCTCATCACCATCACCGTCAGCGACGTCAACGACAACCCGCCCGTCTTCTCCCAAGTCAACCACAGTCTGCTGCTGCAGGTAAAAAGACCAGAACAGCCACAAACAACATGTCTGTCCGCATGCAAACCCGCCTGCACATTCAGCATCAGAAGATGGGAACATTATGGCTCAGCAGCAAAAACAACAAGTGCAGAAGTGAATAAATGATGAAATCAGCTGAATTCCTCTCAACAGGATGTGAGTTTGTTCAGCAGGACAAACAACCCACAACTACTTAGATTCATAAAATCTGAGCGTGTATCGTTTCTCTCCAGCATCAGAATGTTTCATCCACAAGAAGAAACTGCTAAAATGTTTGACCTCCAATAATTAGAAATGCCTTTTTGCCTTCAGCCTTGTTTTTGTTTTTTTTTTGTTTTTTTTAATTGATTTGACCCCCGTGGGGCACCGTAGGCAAGGCTGTGAGACTCTTCACCAATGTGTTCAGTCTGGAAAAACAGCTTTTGGTTCGTGTTTCCAGCCTGCAGCAGATAAAAACAGGCTGGTACCTCGAGGCTTGCAGCAGGAACAAACACAGACCTCCTGAAAAACCACTTAATCGATAAAGATTCAACAAGCAAAATAAAGCTGCGGAAAGAATCATCTGCTCATCAGTTTACACAGATGAACTCGTGTGTGTCGCAGTGGGAAGCAGCAGTCACATTCAAGTGTGAAATTTGTCAACTCAACTCAAAAATGTGACCGCAGGGACTCGCTTTTAGGTGAACGTGGGCAGAAAATGCAACTCGTCATTAAAAGACAGTTTAGTTCATGTGTTAATGACTTGTTAGTAAACCGAAAAGCTTGTGGGTTTAAAGTGTTGATGAGAAAAAGAGCCATCAGAAGTGCCCAATATTCTTTGAGCGTCGCAGTAAAAGCCTACCTGCTCTGCTCCTGACGGCCTAATGAGCTGATAATGAAGACAGATGAACTAATGACTGAAGGTGATTAAACAGAAATCACTAAAGATGAGTCCTCTGCAATCAATCACTCTGTCTGTGTGTATCATCGGGACTCTCTCTCAGGCTCAAACACGGCGTGGTGAGAATATGCTGACCTGTCAGCGCCGCTCCATCATAACTGAGCTCATTAAAACTGTGTGCCCAGAGTTTGAGAGTGAAACTCTTCAGAGCAAAGTTTCTGAACTTTGTGGGGATCAAAGAAGCAGGAAGATCAGCTGTTATGATTTGTTGGACTGTGTGTGTGTGTGTGTGTGTGTGTTGCTTGCGGGACATCAGTGTCACCCTTTCACTTACAACCGCTGATTACAAGGCTAAAAGTCTGCTGGTGTGAAAAACAGGCAATTTTCCTCCTCTGTAATGTGTGTGAAAGCTTGTATGGCTGCGTGCTTCAGTGTGACACTGTTGCCAACATGTCTGTGTGTACATATTTGCCTTTGCATGTGTGTGTGTGTGTGTTCATGCCTCGACAGTTTAGCGCACTTCCTGAAGCGGTGCGGTTTGATCCGCGCTGGCTGTTGCTCGCTGACAGTTAAAGGTTGTCTCTGCCAGCTCTCCATCACTCTGCACGCTGACGCTCTGCCAGCTCAGAAACTCCCATCCAGTCACACAAGCGCCGGTTCACGAGCCAAAACGTCTGCGCCGCGTGGCGATGAATCCAAGCTCTGTGATATCGTCCCATCTGGTGACGTCTCCGCGGCCAGCTCGCCTCATGAAGAGACCCCTGATTGCATTTAACAGCTGGATGTTTCTGAATCTGGAAAAGGAGCTGTCATTTTTTTTTTCTGACAGGTGTTGCAGATCAGCGGTGGGAGCTTCCTTTGCTGAACCAATCACATGGCTTGTTTGACACACTGGTCACTTTTTACGAGTGGCACATCTGTGCAATGTGTGTCAGTGTGCTATTAGGCTGCAGTCAAATTTAAATATTTCACTGGAAGCAGCAGATGGACAGGTGATTCTGTTTCTCTGCACAAAGTCCAACAGATGCAGAAGTGTGACGACACACTGAAAGATTCCTCCTCTGAGTGTTTATGTCCCCTCATCATAAACACTGTAAATGCTTTTTTTTTGTCACGGATATTTTTTACATTTTTTTATTTATATTGTGTATGTTATTCTGTACAAATACTAAATTTACATTGAACAGGGCAGACTGAATATTTAGTGTTTTTTAGTCGATACAGTTCAACAGCATCACAACATACAGGTTTATCCAAACAGTTGAAACAAACATCTCTGAATTGGTTTAAACCTAAAATACCAAACATGATCCCTAAGAGGGTGTGATTTACTGAGCGGCTGCTTCCTGTTACACAGGAAATAAACGCGTAGAAAGAATTAAAATGAAAGAAAAGGTGAACGGATGAACTTTGTCTCCTGCAGGAGGGCGAGTCGCTCGGCAGCAGCATCCTTCAGCTCGTCGTCACGGACAAAGACACGCCCAGAAACGGCCCGCCTTTCTCCTTCCACATCGTCAGCGGCAACGAGGACCGTCGTTTCCACGTCGACCAGGGTGGCCTGCTGTCGCTCTCCGCCCCCCTCAGGAAGAAGGTCAGACCCCAACACCAGCTCAAGATCCAGGTAAGAACACGGTTCATGATTGTAGAGTTTGTTCACCTCTGTTGGATTCTTCTGTTTCCTCCTGAATCCTTTACGCTCTACGACATGTTTATTTATGTTTCTGCTGTGACGTCAAACTTTTATTTCCTACGCTGTTTTCGCCCAGAGGGAGGATAAAAATATATTGTCATATCTCACATCTCACCCCAGAGATTCCCATCTTGATATTCTTTTGCTGGAAACTCGTGACCACAAAATGAAAATCTGATAAATCGTGCCACTATAAAAGGAAACTGCAGAGTGTTTATTGTAGTCCTGGCTCGGTAATAAAATGCTGATGTAGGCGGCGTCCCTCGTGGCCTCGGCTGTTGTGTTGCTGACGACGCTGTCAGGAGGGAAGGCGAATAGAAGAGACAACACGTTGACTTTTTTTATCTGCTGTGGCGTCAGACTGACCCGCTTCTTCAAATTATCAACAGAATTTGCTTTTCTTATCTGTCAAGAGTTTGTTTTAAATTATTTCCTTAAATTAATCTGAAGACCCCTCGTATGGCTTCCATTGTTTTATGGTCAACTATGACATCACACTGATGTTTGTGTCCTGTTCCTTTAATGCTCCAATCAGGTGACGGACAGCGGCCACCCTCCCCTCTCCTCCATCTGCGTGGTCAACATCAATGTCACCGAGCAAAGCAAGTATCCTCCCTCTGTGGTGCCTCTGGAGGTCTTCATCACTACCTCCGGCGGACTGTTTGCCAACCGGGTCATCGGCAAGCTGCATGCCTCAGACCAGGACCTGCAGGACGTCCTGACCTACAAGCTGGTGTCAGAAAATCCAGATAAGGGGAGATTCTCTGTCGACCTGACTGATGGCAAAATCTGGGCGGATGAAAACCTGGACGAGGGCTCCTACTCCCTCAACATCAGCGTGACAGATGGGAAGTTCAGCGTCTGGACCGGGGTCAAAGTTCACGTGTGGGTGGCCGATCAAAGGACGCTGGACTCGGGCCTGACGTTACAGCTGGTCGGGTTGTCACCAGAGGAGTTTCTGGGCGACCACTGGAAAGGCCTCCAGCGCAGCCTGGGACAAGCTCTGAGTTTACCCAGACAAGAGCTTCAGCTGGCCAGCCTGCAGCAGAGACCCGACACCAAAGTCCTGGAGGCCCTGCTGGTGTGGAGGCCGCAGAACGGGCCCGTCCAGTCTCTCCCCACCAACAGACTCGCAGGTGATCAATCAAGATAATTAATGAGTCATTTAATGTGGCAGTTATAATGAGGGTCTTGATTAATTCTACTGAAGAAGATAAAATAATTTGTTAGAATTCAAGTAGTACTGCTGGTGTGATGTAGAGAAAATATAAAATATTATGCATTTCAAATTTTAAAAAAAAGCCAAAAGGTACAAATCTGGATGAATAAAAGATTAAGCAGGCTGAAATACAGAGCAATGATTGCATTTCTTCTGCCAAGTGAAACTCTTGGGAAAAACACCGGCAGCCTTTCACTTGGACACAAAAGAGTTCAGGTAATCCGGTAAGATAAACAGTCTCTTTGAATGTGGAACTTTTTGATGCAGGTATTATATCGGACATCGAGGACTCTCTGGGCCTCAACATCCTCAGGCTGAGCCACAACGGCTGCCTGGGCACCGGCTGTCCGCCACGTGGCTGCAGAAACGCCGTGCAGCTGACAGGAGAAAGACTGAGCCATTTCACCACCGCCAGAGCCGGTTACATCACCCCGCATCACACCTGGGAGAGTGTCTGCCCCTGTAATGGTACGTCTGTCTGTGTGTGTGTGAGTGTGTGTGTCTTGGAGAGCTGTTAATGAGGGAGAGTGTCTGTGGGTATTGATATGAGCTCCTGTGAGCCGCAGAGGAAGAGGAAGCCTTTTATCAGCAGGTAGGACGAGTTTGAGGTTGGTAGACGAACATGCAGCTCATCGCCTCGCGAGCAGGACGAGGCGGCTGCGTCTCCCGTCTGTCCTGACAGCTGATCTGACTCAAAGCTACAGCGCTGAATAAGAAAGGAGCCATGTGTGCGATCCGGGAGACTAATTTCAGTCAACCCTCTCAACTCCTTAACATCCACCCAGAGCAAAGCGCGAACGCCGTCCCTGACTGACGTCTGATCACACTGTGGATGCAGCTGTGCAGCGAGAAACTGAGGTGGACTCAGGTTCACTCTGAGAAACTGTCATTCTGGTTTTATTATTTATTACATAAAATGACTTTAAGCTAGATAAGCCAATTATGAACTAAGTCTTTAAGAAACAAAACACAGTTCTGCTGCACTTTACAAGCATAAAGATCCATCTTCCATCACTTAGTTCAGATAAAATTCTTTTGTCTTTTGGGTGAGGGGAGACTTGTGGTTTCAGGCAACTCACTGAAGATCTCTGACGCTGTGAGAGATCAAACAACCTCCCTCTTTTTACCTGTTAAAACACTCCGAACACGTTAAGTGTAAATGTGGGCCCTCAGTCAGCCTTTATTACAGCTGGCAGAACATCTATATCATTGAGCAGCGGCGCCGCCTCGTCGGATCGTCCTCGGTGATTTGTGTTGGCATTCCTGTGAGGATTAGCAGAGTGAGGACAGAATAAAAGTCAGCTAGAGGCCCTCCATGATATACACTCATTATCAGCTTATTTAGAGTCTTCTTCCCTCTGGAACATCTTCAGAATGTTATCGCCACCTTATTTTGACTATATCGGATACCTCTTTGGTCCTCGGAGACTCTGGGGTTTAGCGATAAGGAGGTGTCGTGTGAGGACGGAGAACAAGCTGGAAAAACATTAAGTATCTTAAAGCAGCTTCACCTGTGTTCAACTCCACTTTTTGCTCTGGTCTCGAAAGTTAACTGCCAACTACTTTCATATTTTTCTTCAAATAATCATAATCATGCAAATTAAGATTTAATGCATGATTAAGATTTAAAAAGGTGTTTTTGGTGTTTTAACTGATCCATTTGTTCAAGAATTCACTCCTTCATTCAGTCTTTCATTCTACACTTGAAGCTCAATCGTCTGAAGTTTAAGCTCGTTCTCTTTTGGCTTTGAATTCTGTGTTTTTTAGCTTTTGGTGATTTTACAGTCAAAAAGATCAAGGTAATTATTTTCTTTTTTTTGCTGTCTTGTATTTTAGACCTGAGATCTCACATTAAATTTAATTTACAACATGTTTCATCTGCAGACTCAGCTGCCACATTAGTGGAAAGTGGAGGTGGAGAAACTCCACTGGCCTTGATGTTTAATAAAGATTAGTTTGAAGTTTTGTTTTTTTTTCTTCAGAGTTTTGTGGCCTTGAGTTGAAATATTTAAAAGGTTTATTTAGTTGGAATCATTCAGCAGGAATTTCGTACCTGCAAAATCTCAGCTGAGGTGAATTTCTGATTTGTGGAGAATGTAAATTGAATTACTCAAGTTCCATCACGTGTTTATCAAAGTTTCTGTATGAAGGTTTTTACCTTCACCTCAGTGAATCTCTTCTACAAAATTAAACATAATTTGTTTTGAGCATCAACAAATTATCAAGTTTTAAAAGCTTGTGAAACACATTAACTCAAGTTTTTTAAAACCATAAATACAAAACTAAACTTGTTTTTCTCAAAATTATAATAAATATAAACAGAAACTTGCACTGGTGTGTGACACACACTGTTCACTCCAAGTCATGTGACTGGGATGAAAGTTGTGCATTTGAGAACCTTCTGTTCTTTCTGTGAAAATTTAAAAAAAATATATATTTGTATCAATATATTGTGTTTTTTTTAATCAAATAAGGATGATATCATCTCGGCTTTATTCTCAGAATTTCACTTTTTTTCTCATAGTGCATGATTTTTAAAAAAATCTTGTTTCTGTTTCAGAGTCGGCCGTGAGGTTCGATGGTAAATCCTACCTGAAGTATCTTCACTGGATGGACGAGGACAACCAGAGTTTCCAGCTGTCACTGAGGTTCAAGACTTTCCAGCAGAAAGGCCTCATCATGTCCACCAACAGCACCAAAGACTGGGGAACCTTGCAGGTATTTCTGTCTGAGGCTGCATTTACAAAGGGACAGACAGGAGGTTTTATAATGAACCATCAGTAGCAGATGTGCTCGTCATATGACACCATAAATCTTTTTTTTTGTTTTTTTTAACCAGATGCAGCCTCTTTGGGTTTGTTACAAAAGCTCAGCTCCGTACCGAATGCTGTTTCTCCTCTGTCCTCTTACAGCTGCTCTGTTGTTTCTTGAATTGATTTAAAGTTGATGCACACTACAGCTCGGCTGAATAATGCAGGCGAAGTCGTCAGTGGTGAAAACACTTTTAGTCAGTAGTGCTGAAGGATAATGAGTTTGCTGGGAGGCAGAGCATCAGTATGTGTTGGCATTCAGCAGCACTGCAGCATTCATTGAAGACAGTCCAAGGACAAACCTGCAAAGAAACGACATGTATGTCAGTGTTTGTTCTGTTCATATGAGGCACAAAGACTCCTCATTATCTCTTGGTTGGAAATGTCACAACAGCTCAACAAGAACTGTGTCTGACCCAGTATTTTCTTGGTCCAATCAGATTTGGCTCTTCACTAAAAAATTTAACTTTTGCCTTCATTATTTTCATAAAGTCTTTCTGCCAATCAGTATCAGCCCACACGGGTGTCCTGCTTCACCTGTTACACACATTTTAATGTCTGTGTTCATCACCTGTGAAGTGAAAATGTCAGATTTCTGTACAGTCGACGTTTTAATAGGCTGCATCTTGCTAATAGTCCTGTTAAAAATTCTCAGCACATCACAGACTGTCTTTCCTGTCCGACTGCTGACCACTCTGTCAGCAGAAGAGTCAATCATAGTGGACGGCAGCAGAGGAGGATGTCTGACCGCCTGGTTAAACAGAAATTTAGCTGATGTTACAGTCGTCATCAGCAGAGCAGACACAGACGAACCAGCTAACAGAGAGAAGCTTCTCTGCCCTCCGTGTCTGTCACTGCCTTCATCAGTTAGTCTTTCTGAGTTTGTAAAGTTTACAGACTGTTGCTCCTGCACTGCTTTTTGTAAAATAAAAGAAAAAGTGCGCTGGTCTGAATGACAAAATACAAGTTGACTAATCACTCAGATCATCAGTTGTAGTGGGCTGCCCCAGAGAAAAACACACACCTAGCAATTTAATTACAACCATGCAAACAAAAAACAAATCATTATCATCATTCATTCGGTGTAGTGTAAATATTTGTTGTTTTGTCCCCCTGGAGCCTGCAGGTGGTTGATTTTTATTTCTGAGTATTGCTGCTGTGGAGAGATTAAATCTCTTTCTAATTTTCAGGTGCCGTTAGTTTAATGTTGTTTGTTTGATACTAATTTACTATCAGAATAATAAAATCTGAGAGCGGCTGATTTAATCTCTGGGAGTTCTCACTTGGGAACGCCAGCTACCAACAAAGCTTTTCATTTTAAAAAGCTTCCAGCTCAGATTCACAAACACTGCTGGATGTTCTGCCTTTACTGTGCAAACTGATAGCATCTTCAGTGTCCATATTTTATTTGCTACTTTGTGCCAGCAGTCATGTTATCAGCATGGGTGTCACATTTTTGGCAACATCTGATATCTGGTGAACATTGTGAGTCTAATCTGTTTGCCCTTTTCAGTGTTTACTGCTAACAGGAACCCCAACAATAGCAGAAACTCTCTCCCTGTGTATCTGGGTCAACACTTTCGGCATCACACAGCACCTGTTGACACCCAGAAACTCTGAAAATAAAATCAACTTGATTTCAGCTTGTTTTACTGTGGCAACAGTGACATTTCAGACAAGGTGCCCTTCTTCACTGAGCGTCCTGGGCCTTTTTTTCATTCTCTGTGCTCACCAGAAAAGTCGGCATGAGAGTGAGAAAGTTTGTTGTCCAAACTCTGCTGGTTGGCTCTTGCCAAGTCCTGCAGATGATCACGTCACAGCATATCAGGCATGCCTCTCCTTTATCTCTGCATGGCAGATTGATTCATGTGTTTATGTGTTCTAAATGCCTGATTGAATATCAGAGGCTGCAGTGAAATCCCACCCCGCCCACATTTAATTCCACATCGGATTATGAAGCCGGTGATACGTGCCTGCATATGTTTATTATTCCCTGCTTTTTCCTGCACAATCAGTTCATCAATGCCCTTTTAACTTGAGTTATGACGACTGCTGGCTCTGAATGCAGCACGTGAGCCACATGTTGCCCTTTTCTCTTAAAATGCACGCTAAGGGACCCGGCAAGGCTCCTGCAGGAGCGCTAATGAAAAGCACTCTTCAAGATTTATTGACGTGCTTTTTTGGAATTATCGAGGGAAAAAAAGATTCATCTCGGTGCTACAATACAAGGTCTACTGTACCGTATTAAACTGGCATGTTGAAAGAGAATAATGAAATGTTTTATTCTGTGAAAGACATGAATAATTCTCTAAACAGATAACCAAAAAAAGCAGCTTTCTATGGACTTGAAATGCAGCGTGATACTTCCCCTTGTGGGCTCTTCTCATTTGTGTGACATCCGTGTGCACTCAGGCGGAATATTCAATCGTTTTGATTCTTGGAAAACTTCAAAAGCAGCATTCAGGTTTTCCCAAGGTTCTACCTCCTGGGCTTTGGTTCTTGGTTCACACATTCAAGAATGGGTCCCTGCCTGATTCATTGTAGGCTCAAATGGCTTCAAAAGGAATTTCTGAACATGGTCATCTAAGAAGTCCCTCGCCTGGTTTTTGTGATGACTTCAGAGAAACTTCCTGGAGATACAACACACTATTTGTGTGCTTCATTCCCCTTGGGACATTAGCTGCTGTGCACGTCAGTGGCTTCTTAATAAGCCACTAAATCTCATCAGTATGCTCCGTGAAAAGCCGCATCCTTGAAAAAAATACAAATTTAAGTTCAGACTTATTTGCTGCTACTAATTCTCTTTTATGTCTGCACACATCGTTCTCTGTCATTACCTTTTGAAATGGAAATTGTAGCTGTTTGAATGAAAAGCCGCTGTGGCAAGCCAAGCAGAAGAAGTAAAGGTGACTTGTCAGTTAAAGGAAAACCCTGTCCTTGATGAGAAGTGACAGCTCAGACCTGACAGCAGAGCAGTTTGTGGGCTCGACGCTTAACAAAGATGTGGATTCACGCTGGTGTGGAATCAGTCGGCCGACACTCATTCGTCATGCTCGCTGCAGTCACACAAACTGATTGACTTTTATGCAAGTTGAGGCTTTTATCTTGCAACGAGGAAGGAAGGAGTTCAGCGTCTTCCTCAAGGACAAACTATAGAAGTAAAGGGAATAAAATATGTGACCTTTTACTCAGTGGACAAAGCTTTTCCCATGTTTTTGAATGTTATTGTGTTCCACAACAAACAGGTTAGTGTGCTCAATGAAGCTTTTATCACTGCAGCGGTGCAGCACTCCCTCCTGCATGCTTTCACAATACAATACCCGTTTGTAGGTGTAGATGTGCACATACATCACATGCAAGCAGAATACATAAGTGTATCAGCCGTGGTTGAATACTGAACTTTGCCCAGCAGTACTAAAGCTCCCTGCAGGAAGCTTGCAGCATTTGAGCTCAGGGTCGATGATTTATGAGTCATGAAGCACTGATGCTGTAGAGCTTTGGTCCCCGTGGAGTTTGACTTGACACGGTGCCCGTGCTACATCGGCTGTGCTGATACTGTAAAATCCTGAGTGAGACGAACGGTGCTCTCTCTCTTAAGATATCCACTTCAAATCAGAAGTCACACCAAGTCATGTAAAATAGATTAAAAGACAAGCAACAGGCGCCTCGGATGTCTCGAGCTTTTCACTTGTTCTTCTGCCAGCGCTTCAGCATCTCCCCATGATAAGCCAAAGCCAGGGCAGCCCTCATCTCTCCCCTCTGTGAGCTGTCATTGCTCCATGTGAAGATGTTTGCAGGTCCATCCCTCCAAAATCAACCATTCCTGCCAGGAACTCATCCAAAGGATAATCTAACTCACAACCCCAAATGCCCAAATGCCTATTATCCTTCAGTATAAATGACTATCTACCCATGAGAGGTTAACTTAGTTTGAATCAACTTTTTGAAAGTGCAAAGTCTTTTTGAGGACTTAAATAATAAAGTTTGGAAGCTTTATATTATCATTATTGAGCCACTCTGGTGTGTTTAAGGTCTAGAAATTTTTAAAACAGGAATGTAAAAAAATGATAAAATGACATTAGTAGTGTGTGTGTATGCACATCATTCATGTCACCTTTGCATACAGTAAGTCACTGCCCCCCACTTAAATCAAAAAAGTCTGGACACACGTCTGATTCCTGTTTGTATTTTTCATCTCTTCAGCCAGGCAGAGGTGGACAGAGAGCAGAACACCCTGCAGAGCCTGAATGCAAAGTAACCTGCTCGAGCTATGGTCGGAGACTTTTATAAAGAGCAGAAAAATAAGAACCTGAAGACAGAAACAGATCTCCAGAATACAGAGGGAAAAGCTCGTCGTCCTGCAGCAATTAAATGAGCAGAAGCCTAGCAGATTGGTATTTAATAATGCATCACAGCTTCCAAGGCCCTATAGGATGATGCTTGGCAATTTGCAAAATACACACACCATGTATATTTAAGAGGGGAAGATGTGAGGCGCCTTCCATAACATGGGAAAACATGAATAAAAAAGCTGCCGGCTTCTTATTTTGTGGGAACGCTGAGCGTGCAGAAGTGTTAAGAGGCTCCTGCTGATGTTGACAAAATGCTGAATAAATGTGCGGCTGCACCCTGCGTGTTGTTGTACAGGGGTAGCATGGAGAGTTGATGGTGAAAGCAGATTTGTTAAACAAAAGAGTTGTCAACAAAACACAGTTGTGTCTTTTTTTCTAAGTCTCCATCGCTGCTGGCATTAAATATATCTGCTGTGTGTTTGTACTGTTTTCAGTCTATAACTTTAATCTTTTGCTCAACTTGTTTTTATAGACTTTGGGTTTACTGCCTTACATGAAAATGTGATCAATAGTACAGTTCATATCAGATTTTAACTCTCCATACAAACTAATAATTAGACCATTTCAGACATGAAAACAGGAGAGTGGCATTAACCGCCTGCAGGTTCATTGTTTGCTGTTGGTTTGGCAGCATTAAAACTGAAGGTTCTAACAACAAAAAGCTAAAATACAGCATTTCTAAAGCTGTTTCAACAATGATTATATGTACTGTAAAAACTTATGAATCTTTCACTTTCAACATAATTTAGCCCATTTTTAACACCCTTGACATCTTTTGGACTTCCAACAACTAAACTGATGCTTCTGATGAGCAAATAACAGCTGCAAAAATTAGTGCAATTAAACAAAGAAATCAATTTAAAAAGCACCAAAACATGATGAATAACCATTAAACAAGTCTAAAGTCTACAGTGTATGTTTAACACCAACTAAACAAATATTTTTGCTGTAGAGTATGTGTAATTGAGATACAATTGTTTGTGTGAATGTCTGTATGTTTTTGGTTTTTGACTTAAAGTCACATTTTGATTGGAAATCTTCATAAATTCTGTAAATTGTAAAGAAAAGAAAAGTACATTTCATTAGAACTTCTCTAAACAGACATCCATAACACATTTTTACTTTTCTACTTGTGAATATTTCCTTAAAAAATAACAGTCATTAAATTTTTTTATGGGTTACAATGACAGAAAAACAAAACAATATTACCTAAAAGTTCCTTTGAGTTTATTAAAAATGCATTGGATGCAAAGTATACTAAATAAAAGTGACAGTTATGTTCTTTTTAATAAGCATGATAATTAACTTAAAATTAAAAAACTGAGCAGTTTCTTGTCCTTATTCCACCCCGTTCTCCAACTACTCAAGATTTTCTTTGTAATATAAAAAATAAAAACTCTATAAGACAAAACTGTAACATGACACATAATCTTAAGTCTTTACAGAGCAGATAACAGGTCAGTCTATCTAATCTAACGTTGCAAGGGCTTAATCTGTGAAGGTATTGGACTTAGATTAAGGTTTTGATGCTTATCTTTTTGCTTCAGAATCTTTGAGCATTATTAGCACTTTGTGAACTGACCCTCATGTTCCCTCCTCAGCTGACAGATGGGGAGCTGCTGTTCATGTACAGCTGTGGAAACACCTCACCTGGCTCCTTACTGATCAGATCTGACCCGGTGTCAGACGGCCAGTGGCACAGCGTCATGCTGGAGGTCAACTCCACTGCCCTGAGACTGACCCTGGACCAGCAGCACCCAGCTTTCAAAACCCTGACCGAGCCGTGTCGGATGATGCGCTCCCATGGTGCTTTGCTCTTCGGTTCCTTTGCACGGAACCCTGCTCCTGAGATCCACCAACATCCAGAAAACTTCATTGGCTGCCTAGGGGGCCTGGAGCTCAATGGGGAGCCAATCAGAGCAGGTGACACTGCAGAGTGGGCCGGGCCGGGGAGCAGGAGGGTGTTCGGGGTGTACCAGTGCTGCAGCAGGACAGGAGCCTGCGACAACAACCCGTGTCAGAACGCAGGGGTGTGCGAGGAGGACGCCAGTGGAGGTGAGTGCACTGAGGAGGTCATGTGACTCAACAGTGAAGTGACCAGGTCATCAGCACAGGACTCTCAGACTTCAGTAGACCAGAAATGTCAGGTTCTTACTCTGAATCATGGAAGAATGAGGCAGCAGCAGCAGTCTGTAAACTTTCAAAGTTTGCAAAAGTTCTACAAGTCGCAGTGAACCGTCTCTGTTTGGGATGAGTCACATCTCTGCCGTGACATTTGTTTGGCCTGAAATCCTTATCAGACTCTCTGCCCTTGTGTGACTGCTGGCTGTATTACTGTTTTGAGGCTATCACCAATTGGCCAAATGCATCAGTTTTTAGCTAATCTCAAAAGGTTTAAAAAATGGTCCCAGACATGCTGGCCTCTTTTTTTACATTATATTAAGAAGATGTCTGGCGGCTTCCCTTATTCGGTACTTAATAACAACTGACAAACACCCCTGCATGTTTCCAGATAAAAGACCAGGACTGACATAATACTATATGTGAGTTTATATAAGAATGTGGTACACAGTGCTGGCAAATGTGTTTTTTTTTTTCTATGGAGGTGGATATGAAACCAAATACAAAGCTGTGGACAAGATACAGATCTCTGTTCTTTGGAGGAACAGTGTAAACAAACAAATCCTATAGCTGCTATCAAAAAACCTGCTGCCCGTTAGTTTTTCTTTACCTGTTAGGTCACGGAGCTGTATAATGTTTTACAATAAGAAAAAGTCCACTGTGGCCTCTGTGGACACGGGCAGAAGGTTACAGTCAGGTATTACTTTTCTCAGGACTTTATTCATCATCATGTCAAAATACTTTTCAGTTTTGCTTCAGGCACAAAATCTGAAGAACAACACTGAACAACAAGTAAATATTATTTCTCAAAAGATTCTTCCAGGTTTCAAGAAAATCTATTCAGTTGGGCAGGAAAAACAATGATTTCTGCAGATGTAAATGCAATTTGATGCAATTTTGCTTACTTTCTAAGTAGACAGGAGTGTAAATTAAAACAGGAAAAAGGGCAGGTGTGGACATCAGGCTTGTTTCCTCTTTAAACCAGTTTGAGCCTTTTTAGGAATTGGTTTGTTTTGTAAAACTCAGCAAAACTTTTTGGACAGAAATGGAATCACTAAGTCAAGACAAAAAAATCATGATCTTTTTTCTCTTCATGACTTCAATTTTCTCTTCTGTACATTGAGGTTTAAACTCCTGTGTTACTCACCACGTGTCTGTCAGATCACAGAGCGATGAAAGGTGAAATAATCATTCCTTCCACTTCAAAATGTGAAGCATGTTGTGTTTCAACTCCACACCAGCGCAGGATGAAAGCCTCCTGAAAAGAAAAAAAAAAAATTGATGAGTTTATTGAAATCAACAAACCATCCGTTAATGATCCCAGTATTCCATGGGAGGGGCTGATTGGATGCCATCAGGGATAAAATAATTGGATGTGGATTAAAGAAATGAGAAAAAAAAACATCTCTGAAGTGGAAAACATGGCCTTGAACGTTACACACAAGCTCGTGCTTAAAATGGAGTTCCTCAGCAAAACCTTAATTACTCACTAATGAAAGCAGACTTCTTTCTGCATAAAGCAGGACAAAATAATTATCCTTAAACTCTAACAGAAGAGCTGTGTGTGTTCCACTGTTCCTCCAATCCACATTTCTCCAAACAGCCCTAATAAAGGTTTAAGGTTGGGCTTTCACATACATATTTGTAACCAGTGCTGTAACCAGGGTTCCCATTAGGAGACATTCTGCTGCATAAACTCAACAGGTCAATTTTACAAACACTTTTGTTGCAGGAAGAGCACAAAGAAGAATATGAGTTTTACTTAAAAGAGCTACAATAACTTTTACCTGCAATAAAATAATAGCTGAATATTCTTTATGACAAGTTTGGTCAGCTTGAGGATGTGTAATTTTAAAACATCCCAGTGGTTTTCTTTAACTTTAAACTTAAAATATTTGTAACTCAACAATCAAGGTGTTACTTTGAAGTGTTTAAATTTTTTTGGTTTGTGCTCTAACACCTTTGCCTTTACTCTCCATATTTGCAAATGGAGAGCAGTCACATGAGAATGAGAGTGGTGTCCTGTCTTCCCTGTTACATTGCGTTTAGATCTGCTTTAAGCTCCTGTGGGTGTAAATTGGTCTGTCTACTCTCAGCAGGTTTCTCCCCGTGTGACTGTTGAACTTTAATGCAAAATGGCAGGTTTAGAAAAAAGCTCTTTCTCTTTGACGTTGCACACCTAACAAAGTGTGGTGTTTACCGCTCATGTCTTAGATCATTGAAACCATTGCTGTAAATAGAGTCCTTCATAGCTGCTGGACATGATGTCATGTTGTCTGTTTTTTTGGCCACTTATCCACAGGAAAGCAGAGAGCAGTGTTGAAGTTTTTTTAAGGGGTGATTTTTTTCCCCTTCAAATATCAAACACACTCTCATGTTGTCTGGCTGCATCAGGTTGACCTTTGCTTTGATTATTAACTGCCTTTAGGGGAAACCGGCCGTGGCTTTGATCAGTAGGTCTTGTCTCAGACGTCTCAGTGTGTTTTATTTACTCGGCAGAGCCGCGCTGCAGGTGTGCAGGACTCTTCCACGGTGCCCGCTGTGAGCTGCCTGACAACCCGTGTGCCTCCCAGCCATGTGCCCACGGCAGAGTGTGTGTGCCGAAGGCTCAAGGTTACATGTGCAACTGCTCGCTGGACAACACTGATGCACGGTAAACATGAACATGTATTAGTTTATTCATTTTCAGTTAGGAGTGTGTGTTTAACATTGCTTTTCATAAAATGCAACAGCTACTCTGCAATTTAATAGTTTAATGAGAGCTGAGTAAAACTTCACGTTGTTGGTTTCACTGCAGTCAAAATGCTCTTTCAGTCAAAAAGTTATGAGGCAACTCCTTGCTTGTATGTCTTTTTTATAATGAAAATGCCCAATATTTACACTGATGTTCAATCCCTGCAGCCCAAAAAATCAGAACGCTGCATTTGCAGTGTCAGCCATCATCAGAGCCGAAGTTATTCATTATTCATCAGAGAAACAATCAGCAATAATAGTCACTGTTGCTCTCTACTATTTTTAATGTTCAGTGTAAAACACCACATGTTCTAACAGCACCACAAACAGCTCAGACTGATAAAACATTTTACATGGCTTGCAGTCTCCAAATGAAAAAAGGGTAGTATATATTTTCTGCTCCCCTTTAAAAGCTGCAAGAAGATTAAATTTAAGTTTTATCACAGCATCTCTGCTGCCTGTTGCTGTTTGATCATGCTTTCTCGCCCTCACCACTATGTAACAAGCAGCACTCATGCACAACCAAATGGAGTGCAGCCACTGTACTCACCAAGCAACATCAGTGAGACCATATCTACAGAGGAGGTGCAACATGAAAAGCATGTTAACAGAGCAGCAGCAGCTTCAGTGCTCCGTCTGTTTGTACTCAGGATGCTTTCAGGCACAGTGTTGAGTGTGTGTGTCTGCAGTCACAGGCCAACACACAACAACTGAGGTTACTCAAATAAAACTGGAGAAATATGCTATGGGACATGTTTGTGCTTGTACAGAGTGAGTAAAACAAAGGCCATTATGCTGCCTGTGTAGAAAAAGCCTCTTGTTCAGAAGACACAGGATGCAAACTTACAGTCTGGACAAATTTATAAAAAAAACACTGATTGGTGCAATAACTACCAAAACTGTTATGTACACATTGATTTTTAGTGATGTTTTGGTTTCTGAGAACTCAACAATATCACTGACTAATAACTGAGAACTGAAGCTACAAAAATTAAATTCAGGCTCTGATGGCTGGAGTCTCCTCTAACACTTGTGGACTAAATGATTTATCAAACAGTCTAAAATAAGATTAATAAGTAAAGAAGATTATTACTGCACATGCAACTCTCAAATGTATTGTGTTCAAACAGATCACATACATCCACAGACTCACAATTAGATTACACCAGGGTATTATCATGATTATTATTATCATGATTCCAACAAGGCCAACCAGCACAACCCTCATTATATTCAACATCTTTGAACTGGTGAGCATGCCACCATTCAGAAGAAAAACATTCATAGCCTAGAATTTGCACGGTTGGACACATACTCCAATCTGGAAATCCATCGGCGGTCGTCTGCATACATATGCAGAGATCTGTTTATGGAAATTGCACATAATCTTACCACAAAACACACACACACAGACTTTGTTCATTGACCTAAACCAGCTAGTTGTATTCCACTCACAGCATCGATGGCTGACAAACAGAACAGTCACGTCCAAATGAAATTACAGCAGCATTTACATATTCCTCCTTTCATTAAAGCAGCCTTTGGAATTGTGTCTCTCTTTGTGGGTATTAACAATGATCCAAGTCCCAGGTAGAGTTTTAAATAATAATTTAGTGAATGAAGAATGGCCATCGATGTATCATTATTGCAGGAAACGAAAGTTTGCTGTGTGACTTGTAAAACACATAAATAGGTAAAGATATTTATCAGAATGATTTAAAAACACTCACAACAGATGAAACACCTATGTGTGTGAAATGTGAAATCAGCATGTGCATGTGGTACTTGGTTTTTCCACCGAATGTCACACACAATAACCAAAACAGTTATCTATTCAAACAGTGTCTAATAAAAAGAAAATACAAGCCTGACAATTCAATTCATCAAAAACTTTTTGTCTCTTTCCAAAATCAAACTTTGGCCAAGAAAATATTGAATTCTGAAATTATTCTTTAAATGTTGAAATATACTGTCTGTGCTGTACGTCAAGGGAATTTAACAAGCGGGAAATAAGGGGGTAAAGCTGAACAACAGGCAGTTTTATGTAAAACAAAATGATAGGTTTTGTCGGCATCGCAGCAGTGGCACTTAGCAATCAGAGTTCTGCCAGTGGGTCCTCTGGGTCGTGTTTTGTGCCTGGGCCTGGAAGATGTAGGGCCGCAGTAAAGCTCTCTGTAACCTCAGCCAAATTTAACCTCCAGTCCCGGGCCAAGGTAGCAGCTTTTGTGCTGCTCTTCACTATAGCACTCTTGTTCACACTCCATAATCACAGAGCACAGCAGTTTGGGCATTAACACTAACTGTTTAGAGGAAAAAAAGCTTGATTTTGGCCACAATCTGGACAGTTTCATGAGTTGCACAGCATGCAAGTTGCCTCTGTTTAGGGATAATTTCTGAAATTTAACCCTAAATAATATTTAGTTTCAGATGAAGGATAGCTTGATATTTGTCTAACCTGAGGAAAAAAATACACTATCAGATAGTTCAGTTACTCTGTCCTGCATCCACTTAATAACAAAACACCACATGCTCACTACAAAAACCTGGTTCATTAAATGCCTTAAATCCAACTTCTCTTCCTCTCATAGGTGCCACAATGAGATAAAAGTCTGTTCACCCAATCTGTGCCCTGGAGGCTTTGATTGTAAAGTCAGTGACGGCTCCATCCACTGCGACCCGCTGCCTCAGGTGAACCAAAGCAACACAATGAATTCATTTACTGCTGTTATTCAGTGCCTTTCTTTAAAGTATCACAAAGTTTTTTTGGAATAACTGATGAAGGGGGTGATAGTTAACATCCACAGGTATCTTAACTTCAACTCAGTCAATCACGTGTCCTGTCTAACTCTCAGGTGTCTCCGGTGATTGGCTATGTGGAAATCATGGAGATCAGCGCCAGTGTGCTTGGACTGCTCTTCTTGGTTGGCGTCTTTGTTTGCATCAGGAAACGTTATGTTCAGCAGAAGAAGAAAAAGCCTGTGTGTGTCCAAGACTCCAATGGGTAAGAGCTAATGCTTGTGTCTACAATGAAGTCAGCAGCACAAATAGCATAACTTGTCTCTCTGCTCTATCAGCTTTCTGCACTGTGTAGTTTTTAAAACCTCTGGACATCCAAGGGAGAAGTAGCTGACTAGGAGGAGAAAAGTTTAGCTGAATTTGATTCATCATCAGAAAAAGACATTTTCTAATTATACAACTTGGAAGTTGTCCTTGGACATCAACAGAAACTCTTCTTGAAAAAAGAGAAGTTTTACTTGCTAAACAGCAGGCTAAATATCAATCTGCCTCCTTAATTTTTAAACATAATTTACTCGGTTTTCCTTCAACATTTAAACATCTAGTTTAAGCTGGATCAGTCAGTTGTCAGCTACTAGAGGACCAAGTATGTACAAAACTAGCATACATGTCCACAACCTTGACACACTATAACACTGTTAACAAACAAGTGCATCCAGCAGTAACTAAGCAACATCATCCATCCAATCATCTATTTCGAGTCGTGTTCCTGTCAGGCTTTTATACCGCTGACACAACAAGCCTTGTTTGGATATCTGTAGTATCTCCACAAAGATTCATATTTTACTGAAACTAAAATACATTTTTTCACGCTCACAGCTACTTCCAGCCCAGTCTGGCCAAGAGTCTCAAAGCCGACAACCAGGAAGTCAACCCCATTGAGATGAACTCATTGGTGGGTCCGATCAATGACCTCGATCACACGCCGTTCAGGTCGCTTCGCCCACGAAGCCAGATCAGTTCATCAGGAGGTGGGCTCACCTCTCCAAAGACACAGGGGCCGGTTGTGTGCAGTGTTGCACCAAACCTTCCTGCCAGGCCGCCGTCCAGCTCCGACAACGACTCCATCAGGAAGAACCAATGGGATATGGACTACGAAGGTACGAATTTATGAGTTTCCTTATGATTTAAAGATAAAGATCATGGGCAAACTTCTAGCAAGAAATAGAAACAAATAATTAAATAACTAATAATTTAATAACTATTAAAATAAATACCAGATTTGGGTTACTTATTATTTTAATTACAAGCTTCTTTGATTATCCTAAAAACCACTATATAACTCCTATGTATTATTATTATTTACTTTGTCCTTGAATATATCCACAGATTAATCTAAAGATTCACAACATTTCATCAACTTTTTTGAGCAAAACTAGAATAAAAAAAAAAAACAGACATAAAAAACTATCCTCAGTGCTTTTCACAGAATCACCCAGGAAAATGTCAACTACACTGAAGGAATGAAATAAATAAAATAAAAAGTCAGTGACCTTTAAACTGTATCACCCCAGCCCTCTGTAGCTGCAAAGCCACATGAAAATATAAAAGATCAGGACGGGCTGAATTATTTAGTCAGTGTAAACAAGTATTTAATTGTCAGGCAGAGTGGTGCATCATGGGACCAACATCAAACCGCCTGTAGAGTCGTCTGTCAACACACAAAGCTGATTAAACCTGGAAAATGAAACATTTATAGATGATGCTGATTGGACAAGATAACATCAGGAAATAACAAAGAGATTTCTGTTTCATGTCTCAGCATGTCTTTGTTTTCCATTTTCTCTGTGATTGATACTCTCTCTACTCCACTTCTTTCTCTGTTCTTCTCCCCTCTATGACTGTATTATAAAGGACTACCGTTTTATATTCTGTTTTTCCTTTTTCACAGTCATATTTTGCCCTTTTCTTCTGCCTCTTAATATCACTCTTTACTATTTCTCCTGTTTTTTTCTCCCTCATTTTTGTGTTTTGTTTTTTTTTTTACCCATAATCACTATCAGAGTGACACACTGAGCTATGAACATCAGTTTGAGGGCACTAGTTTGCTGATGACTTAGTCTCTTGAAGGCACACCTATAAAAGGTGCCAGTTTAACTCAAAATTTATGTTGAGTTTGTGCAGCCTGAAGGGTTTTCTGAGGTTGAACACCTTTACATGACCCCCCCCCCCCAAAAAAAAGTAAGAGGTCCTATTGTTTTCCCTTTTTCATCCTCTGTCATTCACTTTTTTCTTTTTTGCACCCAGTGTCCCTTGTTCTTAATGTCTGTCCCTCCTCTTAGCCCTCCCTCCATCCCCCTCTGGTATATCTGTCTTTTTCTCCCTCCTTCTATCACACTCACTCAATTTCTTTCTCCTCCTTTGTTCTTCTGTCATGCTCTCTCTCTCGCTGCGTCCTCCCTGCCTCTCTAACATTCTGTCTCTTTCCTTTGTGTGGCATTTTTTTCATGTAAGAAATCAATACAGCTTAGCAGTGACTCATACGTCCACTGCTATGCTCGCAAGACAGATGAAGAGAGGCAGATCAGGCGTTCGTCATGCCATTGCTCCCTAGGCAACGCCCGCCTGGCAGGTCATTCATCTACATGACCTTATCACAAAGAATAAAGGACACATTCCTGTAGTTCCTCACTTGTTATCCAGCTCGTTGTTATCCAGTGGACGGCATTGGCTTTGCATTGGGTTTACCCTGTGGTTTTGCTATTAAATCTTAATCTTCCATGGCTCTTGACCACATTTGACATGTTCTTTGGGCAGCTCAGGTGATTCCCTTTCTTCTAACATGCCCAAAGGGGTTACTAACCCTGGAAAAAAGATAGCAACTATAAAAGAGTTGCAGGCTGAAAAAATTACTTAATAGACATGGTGTCTTCTACCAACATTGCTCCTATTGAATTGGTAATGAAGCATCCAATCACAGAGCCCATCAAACTGTCAGCCATCATGAAAAGAATTATTGCCATCAAAGGCCAAGATGGTAAAATCATACAGTGCAGGAGGAGAAAGAGAAAAGCAAGAAGAAAAACTACCAAGCAGAAAATAAGATTCGGTTTTTGTTCCGCGGAAGAATGCATTTAATGATTACTTCTTATATCAGGACTGTCAACAAAAAAATAATAGTGACTTTGTTGTTATTGTATGTAACAATACAACAAGGTCTCAAAGAGGCAGCTATATTCAAAACCCTCTGTACCTCAGGCACACATTCCTGTGGCTCAGCTCCAAACCACTGGTTCCTGCTGAACACAGAAATCTACAAAATCATTTCATGTGGCTGTCTGATGTGTCTTCAGTTTTTTAACACTGCTAACTACAACTAAGCTCATTCTTTTAAGCTTATTATAGTTACTATAATAAGCAGGCTTCCCAGTGTAAAACCTCACCTAAATGAAAACTTAAACAGATTTTAAAATGTTCCTGTTAAATTCAAAAGAACGCAGTAACGTTAATCTCAATGTTAATAACACATCATTGTGAACAATAAATCCACTCTGGAAACAGTAGGAGAGTTGCTGCTAATGCTGGTAAATTTAAATGCATGTTTGCTAACTTGTATATTCAAAGTTCTCAGATCTTTTCAGCTCAGCAGCCAACTAAAACTTTTGTGAACTCACTGCTACCAGCAAAAAATTGTAATATGGTGAAATTTTTGACACTAATTATGATTTTAATTTTACCTTTCAACACTCTTTCACTGATAAATTTAAGAGAAAGACCTAGAGGCTGCAAACATTCATCACATTACAGGTAAAACGACTCTAACGAGACCAAACAATACATTTGCAAAGTAGACTATTTTCTTCACAGTTCATGAGGTCTTACATTACTTTTCAGGACATTATATTCCCCCTAGAACTTGAGTCTGAAAAAAAGAGGTTCAGGCACAAAGGTAACTCTAAGTAGGGCTCAGTTTGGTGTAAAAACACTTAAAGTTAACAAAGTTACTCTGCCATTTATGATCAATACTGCAGCCTGAGGCACTGATCTGAGACTTAGTCGTCTGTTCTCTGCAGCTTCAGGAAAAGAGCAGCTCTTCTTGTTTACTATGAACTAAACTGAGCAAAGTATGAAAATAAACTTTGAATCTGAGCTCAAAGCTCCTTTTTCTGTCTTATCATCAGTCCACAGTGAGTAGCCTCAAAGAGCAGTGCAAGGATAGGCCATTAGTATCCAACCCTATCTCTTATTATCACTCATGTCATACTAAATTGTGTTGCAGAATAGATTTTAGAGGAAAAAAAAAATTGCTGGCTGGCTGTTTTTTTTTTCCACTACAGAAAGTGTTTGTTTCTTATATTGCACAGAAAACTGATGCACAAATCACAGCACCTCACTGGAAAGTGGAAACCTACGTCAACATTTAGAGAAAGATTTATGGCTCATAATTCATTCATTTAATGTTTCCCTTTTATGACCTGCCTAATTAAAGAATAATATTTTGTCATTTCTGAACCTGTGCTTAATAAAGTGCTTTGGCCATGTATTAATAATGTTTCAGCCATACACAATGATTCAAAAAAAGTGCGACGTTTGTTCTTACATTCATTTAGCAAGGTGCGATAAAAATGTATTTTCTTTTAGATTTTTTCTTTGGCCTGAAAATAATTCCATCATTGTGCAAATACATTCACTTTGTCTCCCTCCTTTTCCTCTCATGTATTCTACAATATTTCCCTCCACCCTCCCTCTTAGCTCTCCCTTTGACCTCTATCTCTACCTCTTCACACCCACATCACTCACTTCACATTTCACTGTCTTTCTCTATTCTCTTGAATGTTTTCACTGCTTTTTCTCTCCAGTATCTTTGGTGTGTTGTTAGTTTCACCTGACTGTACCTTTCTTATACTTTCTTGGTTTTTCTTCTCTTCTCCTCTCTTCGTCTTTTAGCCTCAGTTTTCCCTCCCTCTAAGTAGTTCTTTGTCTGTTTTTTCCTCCTCTGCCTCTCATTCTCTTTCCTTTACAGTCCAAGCAGTTGGGAGTCTGCTTAGTATGCTCAGTAACTCAAGTGAAAGCATCAGACTTCTTTAATGTTTTGTTCCAAAAAGACTGTGTAATGTGTCTGCCTTGTTGGTCTGAGATTTTGGAGATAAAGAGCAGGAATTTAGGGAGGTAATCCTCAAGAATACGCATTTTGTTTCCAGATTTTGCCTCCTATCTTTTCTGCTAAGCATTCATCACTGCAGGGCTCCCTGTAAGTGGAGTAGTGGGAGCTGAGCGGCGCTGCCTCACTCCTTTGGATTTTTGCTGATTAAATTATAATAATCATAGCTTTATTGTTTATGACTTATTAGCCACAGTCACTTATTAAGAAATATTCATTTCTGTTTGTTTAATGATGTGTTTCCATCAGTTAATCAAGAGCTTATATACAGTATATACAGATATAATATTTTTTGTCTAACACCTTGCAATATTTATGAAGAATACAGTATAAATGTTAAAAACACAATTAGCTATTCACAAATTTTGCTAAAATTAAAGTCAGTTCAAAAAAAAAAGTTTAAAATTAGATGTTAAATCATTGCACTCAGGGTATGTATAAAGGGGTTTATATAATGGGAAAAAAAGTAAAGCTCTTGAGGGATTTCACAAGGTAAATACTGTTACTGCCAGTTTGTGCAGTTTGTACAAGAGAATGTGTGGTTTTAACTCTTGATAATAAAATGCATCTGGCAGCTAGATCTTGCTTTACAATACGAGGTTTTGACAGTGTTTGGGTTAAGCATTCTGCATTGCCAGAAGGGAGAGAGGCACAGGGAATACAACAATGAGGGTGAAAGTAAGGGATTTGGCAGGGTAGCCTATAGAAAGCATAAAATAGAACAAAAAACATGCAATATAATGACTTAAAACAAAACAGGGAAAAATTTCCCAGTTGTGAATTGCACATGCTGACATAGATGATTAACGCAGGCACAAATCGACAGTAGTATGTGCACACACAATGTTTGGAAGGGGAAAATAACTTAAGTATGAATCACCTCAAGGTTGTCAACAAGCCTTGTCCACCATAATCAATCTCAGAAAAACAGCTCTTACATGCCACACATCCTTCCCTTTTGATAAACCAGCAGAGGAGGCTTTAAAAAGTCTACTGATTGTAACCTTTGTTCTAAATTAGCACATTAAGAAGGACACAATTCATTATTGAATAAGTGTTTTAATGTTTGAGAAAATACACAAGTGATTAATTATTAAAGGCACACACAGGGATGAACATAAAGCCAGAGGACCTTTTAATCAAAGTTGCCCTTGAATTTTCAGTGTTATCTGATTTTGATCCAACTGATTAAAAGGAAATTATTCAGCCTTTGCAGTCATGAGATCTCTGGTTTAGCCATTTGTCTAAAACAGTGGTTCTCAAACTTTTTAAAGTGTGTACCACCTAAAAAAATATCGAGCTCTCAAAGTACCACCATTATGTCCAA
>JAPZDV010000026.1:24380466-24408710 GCA_029814665.1 Acanthurus lineatus
ATTACTTTTTTGATAAGTGTTTAAACTGGGTTTTAAATATTTAATTTATGTGACTTTTTGCAGTTATTCTTAGGTTTAAAAATGAACACTGAGGTGATCTTTTACCAAGGTGAGACTGAAAAATGTTACAGAAAATTAAAAGAACTTAGCAGCTCTATGATCTAAAAGTAAACTTTTAATCAGCTCCAAACTTCTGTGCTTAATTTAGTTTTTTTTCCACTTTTCCAAGCACGCTCAGCTGCTGATCATCAGACATCCATTCATTATTTTCAGGTGTGTTTCAGTACTTTTTTTTTTTAACCTCATCTCGGGGAGTAAATGCCTGGAGGTCTAAATAAACCTCTCAGATCATGCTGAGTGAGACGTGCACTGAAATTACTGATGGAGTTATTTATGCATGGTGCACTGGAGACAGAATATGTTAATAAAGAAAACAACCAGTGTGTTTGAATCTTCTCATATGTGTTCTTCTTCACACATGAGGCTTCCTGTGTGTGTGTGTGCATGAGTGTGTGTGTGTGTGTGCACGTGTCTCCATGTGTGTTTGTGTATTCATGAGGCAGTAACATTCATTAAGCTTGTTTCTCCCAATGAAGGTCAAGTGTTTTTTTTGTACATCCTGTGTATGTTAATCTTGTGTGTCGATGCTTACATGTAACAAACACACACACACACACACACAGTCACATGATGCACAGAGGGGACTCGGGTGTTTTAAGCACCAACAAAGTGCATGTCAGATGAGTTTGAGGAGTTTTTGCCCTGTTTGGATGAAAATCCAAAGACTTGGCGAACGCTGCGTTTGATGTGGAAATGAATGATTCAAAGTCTCTGGGTGCCATCTTGTCTTTTTATACTCGATCCCCCGCCTCCGTTCTCTTCTTCTTCTTCTGCTCTTATTTTGGACAAGTGCCGATGGTCCACATCCATCTATTTGTTCATGCTATTGTGTAGCGTGTTGAATTGTTTTAATCTGAGCTGCTGTTGAGGTTATTTATAACTATATTCCTGTGCTGTTTCACTTTAGGCGAAAAGGCAGTGGTGTTCTTGTTTTGGTTTTTTTTTGCGAGGAGGTTGATGTAAGTTTAAAAAAAACAGAAGGTTCCCTGAGTGTTTTTTTTTCTCAGAGTCTCATAAAAGTGAATATGTTGTGTTTACAAGCATTTAAGATTAATTTAAATCCTAATAACAGCATAAGCTTTAAAATCTTGGTGCTGCTGACCTCTAGTGGCTAAAACTTGCACCTTGCAGCAGAGGGTGTGGTCGTTGCACCAGAGGGGTGTGGTTACAGGAGCAAAGATTATCCTGTAACCAGAACAGCTCAGTGACGTGATGTTCTTCATTTGGCTGTTAAAAGTCCTGAAGTTACACTTCAGTTATGCAGCCAATCAATGCACTTTGTGCTTATACGTGTGCAGAAACTCCACCGTCAGCAGCACAAAGGTTGCATGATCCTGACCTTTTGTTATAGCGCCCTCACCAGGCTAATTTCTGTAATATTTACACATCGAAACATTGCGCCAAAATGAATTATCTCTCCTAGTTTCACTAGAATTTTATACGTCATGTCCACCTCATCACACATCGGACGCCCAAATATTTCACTGACCTCTGTGTGAAAAAATCCTCAAAGTTTTAACATTTTCTAACAAGTTTTCAAGTTTTTATGTCAAGTTGATGACATTTTTTATTTCAAAGTACATGAACAAGTAGCTTCTTGTCAGTCACAGGGTTTCTCGTCGCAAATCAACTGATTCCTGGCGAGTAACAGTCCATTATTCATTCATTTGCTGTGTCAAATTTCCAGCATCATCTCTTCCTTTAGTTCCAGAGGGGGAATGATATTGTGGGTTTTGTGTATTGAGTTTATTTAGAATAAACAGAACAAGAAGAATGAGATAAAAACGAGCAGTTTTGGCTTCTAAGCCAACAAAACTAAATTTAATTCCAGGGAGACAAATCACATTTTTTCCAAAACTAACTAACTAACTAACTGACAGGGAAACTATAAGATGTGTAGAACAAAAACAGCTTTATTCTTATTTTTCTTATTGATATAATTATTGTTGATGATTTAAGAGGTGAGCTGTGTCTTCCTTTGACTTGCTACAGAGCAAATTTAAAAGGGCAATAACTTGTGTGAATAATAGCTTTGTCTTCTTTTTTTTTATCTGCCATTAACTGACTGGCTGGGATCCAACAGCCAAATATCCGCTCTAATTTTATTAATTTATGACTGCATAATGTGTCTGAGGCTCTCCACAGTGGGTTTATTGTTGCCTTTTAGTAATTTATGACAGATACTTGAAATCTGATGTGATACCTGAGGGACTTGGCACTAAAAATACTCATGATAATCCAACATTTAATGCAGGTTAAGAGAGAGCAAACACACAGAATGAATGAGTTCTACAGCGACATGTAGACACGGGAGATAAGAGAGGGGTTTAACATGAAGAGTCTTGAATGAAATGTGAGTTCTTCAACACCACAGAGGGATTTGAACCGTCCAATGATGCCTTTCTGATGGACCGCGAGGCGCGCGCCCGAGGAGGAGGAGGCGAGGGCGCGGCGCAGCATCATCTGGAAGAGGCGATAAGAAGCTGCGCGCGAGAGAGCATCACCGTGGATGAAATGAAACCATTTTGTGCTCAGGTGAAAACCTCTGGAAAGAAGAAGAAGAACAGATGGGTGGTAAAGAGAGAGAGAGAGAAGAGAGAAAATAAAAAAAGAGGGGAACACACGTGAGGTGGAAAAGTGGGAGGAAACAGAGGAAAGAAAAGAGAGAGAGAGAGAGAGAGAGAGAGAGAGCGCATCACTGGTGGATCACATGGAGAGTGTGAGACACGGAAACACACACACACACACACACAGAGTCACGTTTACACAAAAACCACAGCAGAGAGAGAGAGAGAGAGAGAGAGAGAGAGAGAGCATGGTTGCTATAAGGCGCGTAAATCTCACGTTAAGGACTCAGACGCTCAGAGCCGAAGTTATTTTCCGCACGTGAGAACCTGAATGCGCGTGAACCGGGCAGACGGGGAGTCGGAGCGGCTCCTGAAACTGAATGAAAGCGAGAATCATGAATAACGGAGCGGATTTGTGAATGAAGCCTCAGAGTGGAAACATCTCTCCAGCTGCGCGAAAGGACTCGATTCACAGACTGAATCTGCGGAGATGTGAAGCTTCTGATCTGCACATTTTTTCTTAACGACAGACCGCAAACCCGCGTGGCACGTGCTTGCGGTCAAAAAGACTCTTATTGCGTTTTCTGCGTCTGAATGTTGATCACTGAAGACTCCTGGAGCGTAAATGAAAACTGATCACATCGC
The DNA here is from genome assembly GCA_029814665.1 of Acanthurus lineatus. Classification (NCBI taxonomy): domain Eukaryota; kingdom Metazoa; phylum Chordata; class Actinopteri; order Acanthuriformes; family Acanthuridae; genus Acanthurus; species Acanthurus lineatus. Next base: position 24,383,799 of record JAPZDV010000026.1, read on the forward strand.
TTGTGTTTTCTCCTTTACGCCGGCGATCCGTGAACCTGCACAGGTAGACATCGGGACTGGTCAGAGATGAACCTGTACCAGCCTCAAAGACGTGTCATGTGATGCCATGTTTGGAGACCTGGGCGCATAAAGGACGCGTCGCGTCGCTCCGGTGTCAGTGGGCGCGTTGCGCTGAGCTCACCTGTGCGCAGCCGGACAGCCGCGAGAGCGCAGCGAGCAGGGATGCTGATTTCATCCGTTTATCAGCAAATTTAGTCTATTAGTCCATTAGTTTCCTTGTAATGTGGACTCACAGCAGCTTTTCTATGGCGCGCGCTCACATTGAGAAGTTTTCCATCCTTCTAACCGCGTCACGTGCCAGATCTCTCACTTGCGTCCAGCCGTCTGACTCCCACCTCTGGTCCGTGCAGATGTCACACAGCAAAACGCTTTAAAACATATTAAACTGTTATAAATAAATGATCCGGGCCGGTTGAATTCAAGCTAAAGTTATGAATGTCTGTCAGAGTTCAGTCTGAGTTCCCATCAGCCCTGACCGACTCCGGACTGTCGTGCGTTATGCTGAATGGACCGATCTTCCGCGACCACGACCCGATGCGACTCGTCGACCCGAGGCACCTTCCGCAACTGATGTCCCTGGAGGACCATGAGCCTACCATGGTGGAAGGGACGCTGGTGCCCCGCAACACCACGCCGGCAGAGGAGGAGGGGGCGCCGGGTCAGCAGCACCACTTCCCCTGGGTGGTGACCGTGCTGGCCGGCGTCCTGATCACGACCATCGTGGTGGATGTTATCGGGAACCTGCTGGTCATCGTGTCCGTGTTCAGGAACCGGAAGCTCAGGAAAGCAGGTAGAGGAGCTGCTCAGTTATTAATTTATCAACTATAGAAAAGCATGTTTGAAAAAACCTCAGAAAGAGTAAAAAAACATGTTAAAATGAGTAAACTGAACTTGTTTGTGCAGGTTTTGTCTTTTATAATTTGACTTTTTTTTAAAGAGCCATGAAATAACTGAACTATCATGGTTATCAATGAAAAGTTTATTACCCAACTTTATCAATTTTTCTAGACATCATTTCAATATGGACTGACCTTCAATCGCAGTGATTTTATATTTTTCATGTAATTTAAAAAAAAACCTTGAAAGCTTTTAGTACTTGGATATTTATTATCTTCATGTAAGTTTCGTATTTATTTCCCTAAACAAGTTCTGTGCAAGAATAGATTCAAGTCATCTTAAAAGAAGAATTAAAACATCAATAAAACCAACTTTTCTGAAAAAGAAAAGTTTATTTTATTGGATGAAATACATATTATTTTTCATCATCTTGTTTTTATGGAGGCTGATACACATAATGTTGATGTGCATTAACAGCAGTTCACATGAGTTTTTGTATCTGCTAAATGATGATAAAGTGTTCTGTGAGGGTAAATGTTTGAGTTTTTGGCACTTTGTGGTATTTTCTCCTCATTCTGGGGTCAACAGGACACATCTGGTTGTAAAAGTCATTTCATTCCTTCAGAGTTCAGCTCTTTCTGACTTTCTTCATCTTGGTATTTTTCTGTCTCTGCCATGCTGAGTGACTTTATCAGATTAGAGCTCGATGTGTGACTGACGGACACTTTGACAGAATATTTGGCTGCTGCAGACGATCAGACACCAGATGCTGTTCGACATGTTGTTACAGTTCTATAAAAAAAAAAAAAAAGCTGCTGTGACAGAATATTTGTCACCGTCAGAGTCTGAACACGGTGACGGTCCCGACTTCTGCAGCAGCTCTGCAGATGAAGCCCAGGAGATTTAGCATCTTGGCTCTCGGTCAAGGACTTTTGGAAGTTAAAAGTAGTGAAGCGGCAGTTGGTGACTCATTGTAATCGATGGGTAAATCTGATAGCGGCCACAGATTGATGTGGACTTCAAGCCTTCAAGAACAAAGCTGTGCATAAATAACCCTGGCACTTAGGACCCTTCAAACACACTGATGGAGAGAAAAAAAATCAATCAGGGTCCTAATTGTTATCTCCCACTCAGCAGCATGCGGCCGTGGAGCCATCGCAGGCAGCACATATTACATTAAAAGCACTCAGCGAGGATGGGAGCCTCCTTTGCACTCATAAACAACAATATATGAATATTGATCAGTTGTTTTGCTATTTCGATCTTCATGCCTCGGGCGGTGAAGCCGAACTTCCTGTAAAGCTCCGGTATTAACAGTCCAGACAGGAAAATCAATGCACGGCATCTCTTCTAATCAAAGAAAGAGTGTTTGATGTTAGAGAAGCTTGTTTGTGAAAGGTCGAAAGGTTTCCGGGTCAAATCCCAAATCAGCTGAGAGAAAGTGGAAACATGAACGAGCAATGGATTAGTAAAAACACTCGACTGTTTCTGAGTCAGTGGATTTAGAGATCAACAGGAGGTTTTACTGTGAAAGGAAATCTAACTCTGGCCAATTAATGGTGGTAAATGTGATGCAAAGCATGTAAATCTGTCTGCATCTGGATACATACAGTTTTCTCCATTCAGCTGCTCACGTTTACAGTTTCCAAGAGCCCAAAATAAAGTCTTTAATTTGGTTTTTCTGTCCAACCAACAAACAAAAAACTCAAAGAGTTTATTTACTATCATAAGTTACAAAGAAAAGCAGCAGATTCTTGAATGTGAGAGCTTTGAAACAGCAGATGTTTGACACTTTTTGCTTAAAAAATGACTGAAACAGTCAATCAAGTGGTTAAATAGTTGTCGATTAATTTTCTGTCAGTCGTCTGATCGATGAATGGGCTGATTGTTGCGGCTCTGTCATGCAGTCGGTCACATGGCTTGTTTGAACGATGTGCTGCTGTGGCGTCTTTCTGCGCTGAGCGACGTTTGTGAAAAAAAAATTCAATCTGACAAACCTGAATGCTGTGAAAAGGAGATTGCATTTCTACAGCCTTGTAAAAAAAAAAAAAAAAATCCACAGCGAGACGATTACTGACGTAAACACACACACACACGCTCAAAAGAGTTGTGCGTCTTTTCAAGCAGCCCCGGTGGAAGTGTGAAAGCCGGCTGACACAGAAAGAGCTGAGACACGTTATTGTTCGAATGCGGCACATTTCCGAACAGCTTCTGCTGGAAAACATTCAGCGTGTTTCACTCATTCAAACTGTGGCTTCCTGCTCACCTCCGCACAGCCCACAGATCACACCGTCAGGTGTGTGTGTGTGTGTGAATGTGAGATTGTGCGTTTCGTACACAGCCTTGACTAATCAGTCCTCAGAGAGCTTTAAAGGGGGAGAAGATTTCTGTAGCTTTCCGACAAACAGACGGAGGCTCTGACGGAGTTAACAGGAGAAAGTTTAGGGAAGAATCAGTTACGTGAGGAAAATGTTTGTTTGCCTCCTCAGCGTTTCTGTTGAAGTCAAAGTGCTGCTGACATCATTTCTGTGGCTTTTCAGGAACCTTTTCTGCACTTCGATAAGATCGAGTAGCTGTAAGTGAGAGCTTAGGACTTCGACTCCACCTTTGATTCTGCAAACACAAGGACAAAAGTTTGCCAAACAAACTCCTGCAAACTGCCTGATGTGCAATATTTGATATTTATTTGAATAATCTGATGATCTGAAGAAGGTCTCACTCGATCTGATGGTGTTGATCCCCCTTGTATTTGTCCCTTAGAATAGATGAGCAAAGTGTTGTTTTGTATAAAAATTATGCAAAAAAGTGCATGCACACTGCTGCCTCTTTACCATACGTGTTTTGAATGGAACAATGTTGGGTCTTATCACTGTAACAAAAAGAAGAAATGCAAACATCGTGGTTTTTTGTCTGTTTGTGCAACTTCAAAGCATCTTTGGATGTGAATGTGGCTCTTGTCAATAAATTTACACATCTGCTAACTCTTAAATAAGTAAAGTGACAGACAAAAAGGCTCAAATTGAGCTGAATTTGTCTGAAAGTTGTTTGTTTCAACTCTGTTTGTTTTAACATCCGAAAGCTCTGACTTCTCTTCTCTGACTTTTTGTAAATTCTCATTTAAACGATCCCACCTTTAAACTCAAAAGTCCTGAAACTACTTGACTCTATAGACCGGTCGTGGATGTCTTGATAAGACGAATGATCTTGGGTCAAGGAGGCGGCGGGTTTGAAAAAGCGGCACAAAGTAAACAAACTGGCAGAGGAGGTTGGAGTTTGGCACATGATTTATCTTTCTGTCTCCTCAAGATAATTTTTTGTCCCCGGAGCGTCTAAATCTGCAGCTCCTGATCATCCGGTCACAGTCATGCTCCACAGCTCCGCTCCTGTCACAATGACAAAGTGGCATCGCCATAAATCAATACATAAACATCCATATTCTGTCATTCCCTTCAGCTCATTAAAGCTGTTCCATCCGCATCAGTCCGAGCAGACGAGTCATTCGTTTCCTGCTTTTTCCATCAGTCCGGAGGATCCCAGGAATCCCTGAGTGAAAATGTAACGATTGAAGCTGGAAAACTGGATGAATTGTTCGGCTCTCTCATTTATTCTTCCTGCCGCCTCCTCATTCATCTGATCTCCTCTCCTGTCTTCTCTTATCTCCTTTTCTACCCCCTTTTTTTTCTTCTCCACCCCATCTTCTAAGCTCTCGTCTCAATTCATCTCCTGCTCTTCTAATACTCCTTCTATATTCTCCACACTTCCCTTCTCGTGCTTTCCATTTGATTCATTCCTCCAGACTTCTCTTCTTTCCTCAGCGCTCTCTCTTTTCAATCACCCTCCTCTGCTCTTCATTACCCCTCTCTCCCCTCCGCAGATCATCCATTTCTCCTATTTTCTCCTCCAAGTTTCTTCTCATCTCCGTTCCTTTTTCTCTTTTGTATTTTCTGCCCTCATCTCCTCCTTCATCTCCTCCTTCATCTGCTCTCTCGCTGACACATCACCTGGCTGTCAGGAAGAAGTCACAGTTCATGATGTCACAGATTACCTTCATCCATAACCTGTTTGGGCTGCGATAAACCTGTAAACTCAGATGTTTCCACACATTCCTGGAGAGCAGTCCTGTGGAAATGGCCGTAATTGTTTACATCTGAAAAGCCAATTATCATGTCAGCGCAGACGTACGTGTTTATTTGTTTGACCGCTCGGTGGAATTGCTGCTTTATGTTTTGCGTTGCCACTTCTGGGCTGATTGCCCAGAATCGCCCAATCCAAACTCATTTGTTGCCCCTGAAATTGCAAGAACTGTGTCCAGACGGAAATCAATTTGTGGAAGCATGAATAAGTCAGACAGTTTTCATTGATCTGGAGGCCGGCAGATCAGCGGCTCTCAACCTTTTCAGAGGCAGACGACAGCTCCGCGTGGACGGAGTAATCCACAGCAGACGGGCCGGCGATGAACTCTGAAATGTCACTCACATTCATTCATGAACCTGCATTTTTAATACAGCTCGTCTCCATAAGTGCTGCTGATTATTCTGCCCTAACTGTTACAGTCTGATAGTGTTTTGACTCCTGCAGACACTTTGGACTGATTCTCTGCAGTTTCTGTAACATCACACAAAAACTGGCAAAGCGACTTTTTTTGAAACTCAGAAACTCAATTTTATGCTTCTTACCATCTTAAAGTCCTTTGAGTCTGAAAATCAATCAGTCAACAGGATGTTAAAAAGTCTGAGAGCCAATCAAGGCAGAAACCTCCTCAAGTTCAGACATTTACAGTGTTTTTGTGTCTGAAAAGTGTGTGTTTGTGTCGTGTTTGTGTGTGCAGAATAACTGCATTAAAAACTCACCACAAGCTCCAGTTGATTCGCAGAGTTTCTTCCTCTTTTTCGCTTCTGTCTGGAAGAAGAGAAGAAAAACAGCTTGAGATTACAGCAAAACTCTGACTCAAGTTAAAACTCTCGGCTGTAACTTTCATATTTGTGTTAGTTATGTTAAGTTTTGTTCACATTTGCAGTTTCTCTCTTCATCACGCTTTGTGAACACCTGAAGCCTTAAAAACGTGTTTTCTTTCTTATTGATATTGAAGTGGATGAAGTCATCAATATGTCACCTGTTAGTTTGTGGAGGAACGTTTGAAAGCCTCGAGTTTGACTTCATGGTTGTTGCCGTCTTGGCTCTTTTGAAGCTGGAGATGATTGTGTCGGATGAAAGGGTGAAGATGGAGAAGAAACACAAACTGTGAGACACTTTGCAGACAGACAGCAGCTACAATAATCTAATGAGATCGGGGGAAATATTTTTGCATTGACTTTGAACAGTTAAAGTTCATTTTCCTGAACGCACCCACATGCTTTTACTTTAATATCTGAGGATCTGAACTCGTCCTCCATCACTGGTCGCCTTCATGTTTATGAACATATGCATCTTTGTGTGTGTGCAAAACACAAATAAGACTCATTTCTCCGCAGCACCAGGCATCAAAACCTCCTCTCAACCTTTTTGGTGTAGTTTTCTAATGAACAACAGTTTTAAACTTTAAGCCAGAAGCCTCGAACTTTCCACACAGAATCACAATAAAACCTCAGAAAAAAACAGAGTCAATCTGCTGCAAACAAACAGGATAATTCATCATCTTAAAGTCTGTGATATATCAAACATCTATACGTCGTGTGATAAATGTCAGCGGTCCCTCACAGATGGAGTTGGGTCAGTTTAAGCGTGGGATGGCGGGTGGTGCCACTCTCCGCATCAAAGGCGAGCAGATGGCTGTTCGCTGGGTGTTGCAGCGAATCCCAAACCAACCGGTCTGACAGCTGGAAACCAGCAGGAAGAGGTTCTGCTCTGAAATATCACTCACTGAGGGGATTTACTCACAGGATGAGCTCACGATTCTTGCGTGACCTTTTGCTTTCATCTCGAGACGCTCCGCGGTTCGCCGCGAGGAACTCAACGAGCCCCGAAGCTCCCAGCTAATGAAACTTATTATGTAAATGAGTGAACTCTGTGCAGAGGACGGCACCGGTGTGAGCTGACAGGGTATAAACATGCATGAACAAACATACATTCAGGAGCAATACTTGGGTTTTTAAAGCTTTGTATCAAACATGTATCTGGAGTTTTAAATCCTGTTTCTTATCAAATATGTAGGTTTTGCTTTCAACAGGTGCACAGTTCACTTCATAACTCAGATGTTACTGATATCTGTGGTCACATTTTTGAGTTTAGAGGGCAGAAAGAGTCGAAATCTGAATATTATTCACAACCAACAAATTAAATATTAATATTTTTGCAGCATTGACTTGGTTTTTAGGCTGAAACATGATCTTTTTCTCACCCTAACCAACTGTTTTTGTCTTGAATCTCACCCAGACCTTCACAAAAACATAAAAGTTGTATCATATCTGTGGTTTGCACAAAATGCACAATGCCAGCATGTTTTTAGGTGAATGGGTTGAGGACAGACTGGAGCCAGAAAACATCCAGGTCCTTCAAATAGCAACCTGCCATCCGGGCCAAACACTTTTGTATCTGCAAACCTGTTTCAGCTGCTAATCTGCAGCAGAACGAGCCGACACTTTTTTAAAATTAATTCTACACGTCACCGCAAATTTGATTTTCATTCACACTGCAGGTCTGCCAGAGTTCATTTCCCCATTTTCATTCCATCGAACGGCCGAACCCCCCCTCTTGTTAACTTGGGGTTTAAAGGGAATGTGAGGAGTGAAATGTAGTGACCACACTTCATTAATCCTTTACAGCTTCAGCGCTGGGTGACTGCGCCGCCCGAGCAAGGGCACAGCTGGCCAGCAGGAGAGAGAAATATTTATGGAAACTCCCCTCTGGGTTCTCAGATAGCACACCTTTTAAAAATGCTGTGTGGTACAGTACTCGCTCCAGCTGAGGAATTTTAAACAGCTTTCAGAGCAGGGATGGATAATAGTGCGCCATCGAAGGCTGATGATATAGCTGTTACTGCGACTATTACTGCACAACATGATCTCACTGATTAGCTCATCATCTGTTTATGGGAGCAAATAATCTGTGTGGCTTCAGTCAGGTTGGGATTTAAAGTCTCTGCAGAAACTTTGACGCCATGTTCCTGTTTGTGTTTGCACCTGGTCTGAACCCAACATGACTGAAAGGAGCTGATGTGTTTAGGTCTTTTTGTTTCTTGCGTATTGATGATTTTGGTTGATTTGGAAACTCCTGCGGTGATAACTGAGTGTGTGGTTTCAACCCACAGAGAAAAAGACTCATTGATAATCTACTTTGTTAGAAATGCAACAGTTTGTGTCTGTTAACGATGCAGCCAAACAAACTGTCACTGTTTTAATTTCATGAGCAAGTTGATGATATTACGACCACAAACTCAGTTAAAACTGACCCATTTACTACAAAAAATGCTGAAAAATGGCTCCATTTGAGGGTTTTATCATGGGACAGTTTAACAGAGTCATTGATTAAAATGACTGTCTGAGTGGCTGTTTAATAATTCCCAGCAGTCAGTCTGTTGGAGGTTTGTGTTGAGTCCAGATTTCCAGAGTTTAACCGACAGAAATCAAACGTTACGAGCAGGTCGATGTGCAGCTGCTGATCACTGCTGGTTTTCTGGGAAAAACAGCTGCTTTGAAAGGTTCACAGATATTTCTTTCTGTTCTAAACCTGCAAAAAGCTCTTTCACATCACTTCCTCCGAGACTGAACTAATCAACCTGGTTTGGAAAAGCTGCCGTAGCTTCAGGCATGACTTGAGGAAAGTAATTGTTCTTGTTTCTTCTTTATCGTTTTTATTGTGATGTCAATTAAAACTGTTTGCGTTGTGGTTAGAACAGAGAGGAGACTCCTGAGCTTTCCAGTGATCATTTTTTAGTACTTTGAGATGTAATTAATCAGATTCTGTTCACTACTTTTGTATCAGCGAGGCATTTATGAGACAAAATAAACTCCCTGATGGTCAGAGAGCGAAAGAGAGATGTTGTGACAGCAGCAACAGGTGGCAGGAAGCTTCGCATCCCAGCGAACGTCTGCTGTGCGCTGAAGGCATGTGCTCCGCTGCAGCGTACGACAGGAAGTCATGCCCCCTCCCGTTTTCCCCATGACATCATGTCTGATGAGCCTGACCTGAACCCCACCACCTGCCCGACCCCGTCCTGCTGCAGCACACCTGCCCGAGGATCCAGCCGCTCCGCTGAGCTGCCAAGGCCTCGTGATTTATTCCATCTAATTTCCTTTAACTGCCCCGACACTTCATCATTTTATACATTCTGTCTGTTTGTATTTTCAGTTTTGGTGAGGACTCGGCTGCTGCCGGGGGCGTTAGAGGCACAGCAGTTTTGTCTTGAGCCTCTCTGTGACTCTGGGAATGAGTTTGTTTTGTAGATTTATCTGCTGTTTGCGTCTGTCATGAGGCTGAAGAACAGAATATGCAGTTTAATGGGATGCAGCCTCACACCCGTTAAAATGTCGCTGTGTGTCGTCTCATATTTTGACCATCAAACACTCACCTCCTGCAGGCTTGAGGGGCAGTTTTGCATTCATGGATCATGAAGGCTGTTGTCAGGTTCAATAGATTCCAGCAGTAACAGGTTTTCTTTGGTCTTATAACTCAAACTTTCACCAACTTTGACCAAAATGTACAACCTAACATGTAAAACTTGGTTTAGGAAACTGGCTGTTTGTTTATAGAGGAAGTTCCTGCTTGACTGACATCCACTGGAGCCAATCAGTGAACAATAAACATAGCACAATATGCACTAAAGCAGATATATTTTGTAAAAACCTTCTCGAATGATTTATCCTCCTCTTTCCTAACATGAGATGCTTTAGGTTGCACATTCTTTCGGCCGTCAGTTCGAATCTGCAGGTTAAAGTTGAACACAGATGAGCTTCGACTCACAAGCTTGTCGGCTGGCGTTTTCATAGAAAGAGGAAACTCATTCTCGAGGTCGTCACACTGAAGCGAATATTTGCAGGCGCTGATGCAACCGTGACTAAACTTTCATACACACACACACACACACTCATGCAGACACCTGCTCAGCTGCTTTTGAAATTGAAATGATACTTTTAAGCTTTTTTATGGAAAATTCATGAGTAAATCTGAAACACTCGGCATGTGGATGGACTTTGAAGCAGTGGACTTCTACTTCCAGCTCTCATGGAAGTTTTGACTCTTTTTGAAGCTGGTCATACAATAAAAAGTCCATCATAGTTGAGTGTTTAACACTTATCATGTCGATTTTTGAGTTATAAATCTCTTGAAACCCACAAAAATGCAAAGATCAGTGTCCTTCATGTTCTGCACTCAAGCTAACAGTCACTGAATACCAAACCTCCACCGATCGAAGGCTGAGATGATTCAGTGGCGTCTCACTTTCAGCAGCACAGATGTTCTGTTGATCGGAAGCATCTGACTGCTTAAATGACGAACATGATACTCCACAGTCACACAGAGAGCATATGGCACACACATGCTTTGTTTTTCTCAGGCTGATTCTTCACATTCTCAGACAAAATATCTTAAAGTGAAAGATATTAATCCTGCAGCGAATCATCTCCTGAATCTGCAGCTTCCAGCTTCTTTAAAGTGAACATGTTTGGATTCGTGAACCAGGACTTTTGTTTCGGTTTTCTCTCTGCAGAAGGAAGCTGTTTGCACAATAACTGCTCACCAGCAAACAGCAGACAGACACAGGAAGCAAAGAGCTGGAGAACAAAGTGGAGCATTTAGCATCTAAACAGCCAGACATGTCTACCAGAAACGTGACTTCAGATAATCGATGATGTTGCTTTGTAACAGCTGGATGTAAAAATGAACAAATATTTCTTAACAAGTTAAAATATTATGAAAAATATATGAACTTTGTGTTCACAGCCAGTTTCTGCCTCCACCCAAATGGCCGGTATCAGCTTTTGTGGGTTTTAATGCGCAATACGACATTTTCTGCCACTAGAGGGCTCTCTATCAAAACAATGAGAGCTAAAGATGAAGTTCTGTGAAGCAGTGAAGTAGCATGGGATCATGGGATTTGTTTGTTTCCTTGTTAAACAGCTTAACAAATATTCACCAACAAGGTTTTGAATTTAAGTTTGATTCCTGTTATGTTTGGTCACGTTCGCTGACTTCCTCCCTCGCTCTCTGACTCGTGTTACCCCGAGTCAGAGAGCGAGTGACGGGAACATTTGGGAGAATGTAAGAACACGACTCAACAGCGTACAGAACAAAGATATCGTAGAAATGTAGAAATTTTACATGTTATGAGTTTAAAGTTTCAGGACTCGTTGCTTAAAAAAACAAAGACATTCAGAGCTGCAGAAGTTTTCAAAAGGCTCCAGACAATTTAAGCAGGAAACAGGGTGAAAAAGTTCAGAGAAAAACAAATCAAGAAGTTGTTAAGGAAGTGGATTTGAACTCATGACCTCAGTATCTGACAACAGCCCCAAAACAGCCCCTTTAAGTTCTCCCAGGTTCAGCTTTGTAGCCTCCAACTTCTGCGTCTCCACGATATTTCAGAACGATCAGCAGACGTCAGCTGAAGGTCGAGGCAGGCAGACAAAGTGTCTGTTTTCTCCTACAAACTGCAACTCGATATCTCTCTGTCTGTGGTTGACAGCAGTGTTTGCTGTTGTACTTTACCGAGCGGCAGTCAGTCAGGATCACACACACACACACACACACACACACAGGCAGCTGCACTCAGACTGCTGAGAGAAACAAACTGAGCAGAATGAACGAACAAAGACAAGAATCTCACTTAAAAAAAGACTCTGCATTGACAAGATGCTCGATCACACTGGTATCCGTCTGTCTGTCCGTCTGCCTGTCTGTCTGTCTGCCTGCCTGCCTGTCTGTCTGTGCAGGACACACTGACAGCACCGTTACAGTAACTCGAGAACAACAGATGATGGGAACTTTGCAAAGTTCACAGCGAGGCTCCTCTGCACAGCAGATGATCTGATTAGATTTCGGAGCGATTGCTGCATTAATTTGCATTTCAATGTGGAAAAAGCCGATGTCTTTGAAACTACTGTAACTTCTCAGAGCTTCCAAGAGGCAAAGATCACTCCAGTTTGATACAAATCTTTGCTCATCGTTTGTCTTGATGAACAGGCTAATTAGAATAACTGGGTGCATTTAATTTATCATTAGATGTCTCTAGTTGTCTGACTGAGTTTGCAGGAACTGTGAAGTCATATTATACGTCTGCAACTATGTGCCAATGCAAAATATAACAAACTTAAGCTGTTAAATATGTTAGTTTAGTTTAACATAAACACTGAACCAGGTGGAAACAGCCAACTCGACTCCTTGCAGGGTTTAAAATGGTCACAGCACCTCATTTTCCTTAGCAGGTGATGCAGATCATCACAGTTGTTCTCTCTTGAGGATGAATCCATGGTGAAAAATCCTGTGAATATCATTGAAAACCTCCAGCATTGCTCTGACCCGAAGCACCTCCTTTGGCCTTGGAGATTGCAGACTCTTCTACTGTGAAGACTGATGTTTAATCTCCAGGTTGTAGCCGTAGAAAGATGATCCTCAACATGAAGCTTGTGTGATCCTGAGCCTGTGGATGGAGATCCTCAAAGAGCTGCTTCTCCTCAGACGTCAGGAATTACAAATGCACATTTACCAAAAGTCAAAAAAAGGCAACGTGATATCAGGATAACAGCAATATGATATATCAACACTCTGAGATTCAGTTCTGCAGGAATAGATTTGATATTCGGTAGTCTTCAGCTGCAAATTCTGTTCTTTAATTATTCCTTTTTCCTTACTAAAGTATTTTCATTTGGTTTGTTTGACTTTTAAATGAGGATCTTAATGCAGTTTCCTCCACTGATGTCAGACAGATACACACTGATAAATAAAGATTCATCGACAGGGTTTGAATGTGTGCTAAGGGCGTGACAACAGGTACCATGAATCTGTTCGTAAACAGGACGAATGGATCTAATGAGACCGACTCTGGCAGCTTTAATATCTTCTTCAATCACTGAACCGCTCGGGGACTTGAACCTCCAACCCCGGCAGCGTTAACTTCCCGGCTTATTAACATAAACTGTAGCTCCACCAGAGGAGGGATGTTGTTGGAAATGGTTGCAAACGTGGTAATAAAGACAGAACCGTGGGCTAATCCATACTGGCTGGCGGTTAACAAGTCCCCTGTCTCCGAGCTACAGCTGTTCCCCGAGTGGCCTTCTGTGACGGGCTGCTCGTCGTCCATAATAACCCTGATGAAGCCTCTTCATAATGAAGATGGAGCAGCAGGGCGATGAGCACAGAACGTCGTGGAATAGTTTCGCAGGTAGAGCTTCCAGAGTTAATGACGACTCTCTGCTCTGGGTGAGAAGATTCGTGCAATTTAATAAAACCTTCCTCCTCCCCCCTCCCTCGATCGTTTCAATTACAGGAGCTGCAGAGATGAGACACAAGACTCAGCCACCGGAGGGTTTCATCCCAGCAGCTTCAGCTTCTTCCCTCTGAGCTCCACGCCGCTCGGTTTGTTAGCGAGATCTGATCAGAGCGTCTGCTGAAGGTCTTAACGTGGAGAAATGAGATGTGAATGCAGGGAAAGGAGGCAGGACGGATGAAATGACAGAGACGGTTCAGCGAGAGTGTTTGTTGTTGAAATAGATTTCAGTTCTGAGAGATTTCTGTTTAAGATGAATATTTATAAGCTGATCAACATTTATATTTATCACGCTGCCAACTTAAAAAGGATTTATCCACCTTCACTAGACAAGACGAGGTCATGATGTTTGGTGTTTTCTGTTGTTTGGTGCCGACTGACTGCAAATTCTGCAGACCATCGATTTCTGTGCTTTGTTGCTTTTTAGATATCCGAACCCCTTCCACATAACTGATGATGTGTTTCCTTTTTTGTCAACGTTTCCTCGAGTTTATGTTGAACATTTCAGCAGAATGAGCTCCTCTCGGTTGAATAAAACAAACTGAGTGTTCATGAAGAGCAGCAGCGAGTTTCTTCAGGCAGAGTGACTGAAGACTTCTGTGTTGTTTGTTCAAAGGATGTTTGACAAATAGATTAGTCTGTCTTCTTTCTGTTGTTGCCTCCGGTAACAAAGATCCTCAAGTCTGTTTTTGGAGGCTCTTTGTGCAGAACAAACTCTGCAGCTCCGCCTTCCTGCAAACAGGCAGCGAATCAGAGAGCAGAGCCAGACAGCAGATTGGCTGCTGACTAAAATTTATGCAGCAACCAGTTTTTGACCTGATGTGAACCTGTGTGTGTGAACCAGGTGTCATGAAATAGTTTATTTCACTATAAAAAAACAATAATGTCAGTCTCATGGTGGCGTTAAACTGTCGGTGAATCAACAAAAACTACCCCCGACCCTAAAATGAAACCTCATCACTACTGTAGCTAAAAGACCTGAAAACTAAAACAGATGAGAAACTAAAACTTCACAAATACGTTAAAAAAATAGAACTAAATTGGAAGAGTCATTGGTTTTAAACTGGATATGATGCAGATTTATAAGCACAAGAAACATCAAGCTACATTTTTCTGGATTTTTCACTTATTTCAGCTGTTTTAAACTTTATCGACTCAGGAAGTTTTTCTTGCATCCAACATCCACCGACTCTTTATTGCTGCTAATGAGGGAGGAGAAAGTGCTTCTTCTTCACTTTCACTTTCTCAGCGGTGGACAGAGAACTGAAAATCTATACTCGAGTAAAAGTACAGTGGACTTACTTCAAAATGAGGAGTGTTTGGTGTAAATTGTGTGTCCAGATGTGGCCAGGTGTTGTCGCTGGAAGCTGTCTCTTCATGTTGGTTTTGCTCTTTTACTTTTTATTGGAGTTAAAGGTAAATATATCTGAGACAGAAACCTTCCTTCCATACTGACACAGAGCGGACGCAGAGTCGGTTTCATAGAGGAGAGTTTTGTGCGAAGCTTAAAACGATGAGAGAAAACCTAATTGAAATGCTGCACGTCTCACTCGGGGCGACAGGTAAATGTTAAACTCCTAATTCAGGCCCTCAAACCTCATTTCCCCGTGTGGGAGACCTTTTCAGCACATCAGCCGGGTTTCTGACTGTCACGGCACACAGCAGCCCAAACACCGGAATAAACTGGAATCCACCTGACTGACATGAACGCCAGCGTTCACTCCCCTCACTCAGGAACAACCACCTTTAATACGAACCTTTATGGAGCTCGGAGGTGTTTGTCTGCGTGTGTTTGTTTGCATTAAGCGCTTACAGTCGAGGCTGTTGTGTACAGGAGCATCTTTGGACAGTTTTATTCATAAGCTTGTGATGATGTTGCAGACATTTAAGCTGCAGTTTGGGGGAGTTTAATGATGCAGAAGCTATTAAAGTTAAGCTGAATGGGAATGTGATCCGACTGGAAACGTGGCTTTATGGTTTTTTGTTTGCCGTTCTGTTTGTTTGAGGCTATTTTTGTTCGCCGCTCTCCTGCAGTAACGTCCTGTTCCCAGTCGTTCCGACGCTCCATGTTCCCTAGTTTTGTTTTTTTGCTTTTGTTCGTGTTCCTCTGCTGTTTCTCTGACAGCACCGGCTCCTTTTTCTTATTGTGTTGTTTTAAGATTTTACATGTGACAAAATGTCCCAATCTGTCCTCTAAACATGCCTTGTTTTCCTCCCTTCACCACTGACAGGATCATGTTATATTGTAGGTGGTTTTGTGCAGATGCTTTGAATTTTCTTGTCAATTCATCTGTTATGTTGTTTTGTGGCCAACTGACTCATAATTAAATCTATTAACAGTTTAAATATCATGTTATATCTGATTAAGAGGCCAAAACTGGAAGGTTTTCAGTGTACGATAATGAAAAAAGCAATAAAATCTTCACATTTCACAAGGTGAAACAAAAAGTGTTGGTGTTTATTTGATGAATAACTTTAAAAATTGGCTCTCAAAATTCCTGTAAATTGACTAGTTGATTAATTGACTAAATCGAGAAAGAAATACTGTTTCAGTAAGAATACAAACCTTTAATCCACATTACATCACTTCTTTCTGATCAGGCGTCATTAAATGCACCAACAGTGAGTTGAATTATTCCTGCAGAGCCAAAACAACTGTACGTTTATGTTCTCAAACTCTTGATTCTTTGAGTATTTCCAAGAAAAACCAGAATAATTGAAGCTTCCTCACCTTTCTCAGTCCGTTCTGTCCATTTTTTACCTGCTCACGCTCTGTTGTCTCCCCTCCCGTCTGCAGGAAACGCCTTCGTGGTGAGTCTGGCTCTTGCTGACCTGGTAGTCGCCATCTATCCCTACCCGCTGGTCCTGACCGCCATCTTCCACGACGGCTGGATCGCCGGTTACATCCACTGTCAGATCAGCGGCTTCCTCATGGGCCTCAGCGTCATCGGCTCCATCTTCAACATCACCGGCATCGCCATCAACCGCTACTGCTACATCTGCCACAGCCTGAAGTACGACAAACTGTTCTCCAACAGCAACACCATGTGCTACGTCGTGCTCGTCTGGACGCTCACCATCCTCGCCATCGTGCCCAACTGGTTCGTGGAGTCGCTGCAGTACGACCCGCGGGTGTACTCCTGCACCTTCGCCCAGTCGGTGAGCTCGCTGTACACCATCACCGTGGTGGTGGTGCACTTCATCCTGCCCATCGGCATCGTCACCTACTGTTACCTGCGTATCTGGATCCTGGTCATCCAGGTGAGGCGGAGGGTCAAGCCGGACTCGCGGCCAAAGATCAAGCCGCACGACCTCCGCAACTTCCTCACCATGTTCGTGGTGTTCGTGCTCTTCGCCGTCTGCTGGGCGCCGCTGAACCTGATCGGCCTGGCGGTGGCGCTGGACTCCAGGCTGAGCAGGGAGATACCAGAGTGGCTGTTCACGGCCAGCTACTTCATGGCGTACTTCAACAGCTGCCTCAACGCCGTCGTCTACGGCGTCCTGAACCACAACTTCAGGAAGGAGTACAAGAGGATCGTCCTGATCATCTTCAAGTTTCACTGCTGAGAGAGAAAAGAGCGGAGGGTCGTTTTTAACTTTTGTGACGAGAAAAAAAAGATTTTAAAAAAAAAGAAAGACAGAAAAGAAAAGAAGGAGTCGACCTTGACAGAGAGAGGAAAACAGTGCTAATGAAAGAGGAAGAAAACAAATGAAAAGGTCATGTAGGAGGAGGAAAGAGAACAATGGAAGAACTTAAATAGCTGGAGGTGTTGAGGAGGAGAGGCGAAAGGTGGAGACGCAGAGAAATAAATGATGCCACACTGAGTTTTCAGTGATGCCTTCAGGGAAAATGAGAAACTTTTAAAAAAAACAGAGAGAGAAGGAGGCAGAGAGCGAAGCTTTGGAGTAACTTTTAACTTAGTAAAAGTGTTTTATTATGACTTTCTCTGGTTATGAACTACTATTTAAATAAAAAAAAAACAAATTCTCACGTTTTTTTTATCAACTCCATTCTTCAATTTGATGTTGGATTATTCAAACGTTGTGATTGTCTTCTTGCCCCTGATTCACTGATGCATTAAATCCACCTTGAACTGATCTAAAGACAGAAACATCCTCTGATACTGAAACTGTTTTAAAGAGGACGATGGAAATCTGACTGATGCTTCTAAAGAGTGAAGAGAGTTTCACTGAAAAAGAAATTGTCGAGTCGAAGAACAAACTGGTGCTTCTGATGAAGTGGTTTGAATAGAAAAAGAGTGAAAGGTGCCAAACACCTGACAGTCAGCCCGTCTTCAGCAGTCCTGCTTGTTTACATGAATTATTGTGATTTTTCGGAGTTTGATGATGACGGTTCATCGGAATAACAAGCCAAACTCATTGAGATTATTAAAGAAAGAGGTGAAAGGATGAATGGACGGACCTTTTAGTCGCCCAGTTAGCCGAATAAAAAAATGGTGTTAAATGTTTCTGCAAACAATTGAAACATTAAATTTGGATTTTTTCATATCAACATTTCCATAAACACGTTAAACATGTGCATGTACACGTGCAGAGTATGAGCTTCCTTTGGCATGACGGCTTATTGAGCTGGATTTCTATTTCAGTCGTCAAAACCAGGTGATTTCCAGCTGTTTATGGTCACAAACTCAAGTATTTTATGCAGAAATATCAACTTTTCTGACTGAAAATTACAGTTTTTTTGCCTAAACTGAACCAGATGTTAATTACAGCACTGTCACAACATAAAAATAAAAAATATAAAGTTTGCAGACACCTTCAATGCCAACATTTATTCTGGTGACTGGGTTGAATTTCTGCAACAAATCGAAAACTTGCAATCTGACTTTGACCGGTGACTTGGACTCTTTTGACTTGAAATAACTCGACAGCTTCCAAACTCTTAAAATTAAAAAAACATTTCTTATGAAACAATACACAGGAATGATCTGAGAAGTTTCTGATTTTCCAGGAAAACTCTGAAGAAAATTACTGACGTGATGGTTTTGACACAGAAGCTTTAAAAAAAACGACTCAGTGCAGTTAAAACATGGACGGCTGTGCACTTCCAGTAAACTTCCTCGCAGCATGAAATGCATAAAGTCTAACCTATAATCCCGTCTCAGTGTTTTAAAAAACTGCTTCTTGATCTGAACTTCCCTGACAGTAATTAAACATGTCTCTTGTACTTGTTGCTACCACATATTGACACAGGAATGAAAATTTGCTCAAGTTTTCAGAGCTTTTATTGCATTTGATTAGAATTTTTAACTCTGCTGTCAAAAAAAGGTTTCGGATTGATTTGTTAAGAAGCTGAATTTCAGAGTTTAGGACTCAGACTTGACTTTTTTAGTGCCAACACTTGGAGCTTAGACGTGTGACTTGCAAAAACAAGGACCTTTGGAGGTTTTTTTTCCTCCCCGCTGAAAGCTGCTGAGTCTTCTGCCCTGTGGGACTTTCTCACCTCTGCACATTCATCCTACCTGGGACGAGAACAGGTGGGACAGACTCTCCGCCTCTGTCACATCAATCTGCTCAGACGATACCAGGATGTTTTGTTTGTCCTCACATGGACCGGACGAGTCTGTGTGTGTGTGAGAGACACTGAAACCAGAGGAGAGAAAAAAAAAGACAAAACACGGTGTCTCTGCCATTCAGAAGCAATACTGTGTGCACTTTCATCATTAACTCGTCCTCACACACTTCAACTGTTCATTTCAGCTCCAGGAACAAACAGAAGCACAGTGGTCCTCACACACACATTATCCCACCATAACACACACTCCTGGCAGTGAGAATATTTACTTTACACTTCACATTTGAATATCAAACATGGGAATGACACACACACACACACACACACACACACACACAAAGAGAGACGTGAAATGAGTAATTAAGCCGAGGTTGTTTGAAACGGTATTCAGACCACATCACTGTGTTTTACACTCCTGGAAAGTGGAAGATGAATGTTGCAAATGGATGAAAAAGACGAGTGTCGCTGCTGTGATAATCTGCCAGTGCTTCAGTCCCATTGTAATGAGCTCACCGTGTGTGTGTGAGTGTGTGTGTGTGTGTGTGTGTGTGAGTGTGTGTGTGTGTGTGTGTGTGTGTGTAGCAGGCCTTTCTTGGACAACGTTAAGACATCAAATTTGAATATTTGAACTGAGAACTTTTGGTAGGTGAAATGTTTACCTGGGCTGTTCTCCTTTTTTTTAACCATCTTAATGCTAGGCTAAGCTTAGCTAAGCTAATGCTAAGCTAAGCTAAGAGGAATCAGAGGAACTCTTGGCAGGAAAGGGAATGAGCACATTTCCTCATTAGTCAAACTGTTGCTTGATCTGATGGACTAAATGAGTAAATGTGATTAAAAACAACAGTTTGTCTTTTCTTCAGCTGAAAGGAAGTTTGACATTTTGGGAAACATATTTTTTTTTGCTTTTTTTTGGCGATGGGTGGATGAGTAGATTGATAAAACTCATGTGTCTCTCCAGTAAGAAGGAAGACGGAGCTGGGAGGTGATTAGCTTAGCTTAGCTTAGCATAGCATGAAGAGAGCATCTCTGTACCTGCAGCTAAGTTGAGCTAAATGTCGATCACACAGACAGACTATTCATGCAACTTGTGATAAAATCATTAAAAGTTAGACGAAATAAAGGTTAAATTCATCTCAAAAACTTGCAGAAATTTGCCCAGTTTGACCCCAAAACAACTTTTTCACCTGCAAGGTAAAACAGATGCCAACCGGATGATGTCGGTGTGATTCCCCGAACAAAACAAACAACCGTAGAGACTGAAAAAAAAACAAGGTGAAGCAGATTTTCTTTATCAGTTTGCCTTCCTTTGAGTTAAAATGTCAGATGGCCAACTAAGAAAGCATAAAACCTCCCCAGTGCAGATGGATATGAGTTTACATCCGAAGGAGCTGGATTAGTAAATCCGACCCCTCGTGGCTCAGAAACCCAGTGAAGGCAGCGGTGAACATAATTGGTCCACTGAGGGTTTGAGAAACAGGCCTTTTAGCTGTAGTGGTGTGAATCCAACATTTCTCTTTTTTCCTTCTTTAAGTGCTGAAAATCAATGCAATGAACTGAGCTTGTTGTTGTTCGTTTGTCTGGACCAGTAAAAAAAAAAAAAAAACTCATGAAAACAAAGTGTGTGTGTGTTTTCGGCTGAGGGCGGCCGGTCGCTTCGGAGGCCAACAGTTCACGAGAATGTACCTGTTTTCCTTTCATACGCTGTTTTGCACATCGCCGTGGAGAATGTTTTGCTCTGAATGTCTGTAACGTTGACGAGACAAAAGAAACCAACCTGGAAAACATGAAACATGTCTTAATAAAAGAACGTTCACTGTGAGCCACCGCCTCCGTCCATCGCTTCATTTAAACCGCTTCCAATCTCTTTGTGTGTGTCTTTGAAAAACGAGATTAAATGAGATTATTGTTGAGCTGCAGAGGTTTGCCGAGTCTTTGAACTTTGCACTTTGCACAGAGCCAGGCTAGCTGTTTACCCCGGTGCTAATGCTAAGCTAACTAAGCTAACTAACTAATGGTTTCAGCTCTGTACTTAACACAAAGATGTTAGTATTACCTCTGAACTCTCAATAACAAAGGTAAATTATTTGAATTTACCATAATATAGACCATTATTATACTATTTATTATATTATTTGAATTATTTGTCATAATCTTTGTTCTCATTGTAGCTCTTGTATCAAACCAACAAAGCTGTCATGGCAGTTCCAAGGTTTCCTGTTTCGACATCTCTCCTTTACCCTTCCTTTCATCTCCTCCTTAACCATCTTCATCTCTATTCCCTTTTAACTCTTTTTCTTCTCATCCTCATCTCTTCTTTCCCAAACCCTCAGCTCATCTCCTGCACTGTCTTCTTTCATTTCTAATACATAAATCACTTCACCGCTCTCTGGCTCTCTTTGTCCCTTCAGTTTACTGAAATCTCTCACCGGACTGACATCTGTCTGGTTTCTCTCCGGTAAACAAACACAAAAACACAATCCATCCCTTCGGCCTCTCCTGAGTCGGCTGCCGCAGTGATGGAGAGAGATCTGAGGGCCGTCCTGTCGCCTGGAGCAACGCCGCCGGTCGACACGTCTCTGCAAAGTGTTTAAAGCAGGAGGAGAGGAGGGCTGAAATGTAAGAAAAGAGAAGAGGCAAAGGTTGGGAAGAGAGGGAGACAAGAGGAGGGAAAGACAAAGGAAAGGAAGGTGAAATGAAGATATATAATGAGAGAGAAGGGATGAAGGGTAATGAGATAAATAAGCGGATGTGACAGGAAGTTGGAGCTGAGGAGAGAAAATAAGATCTCCTCAGTCTTTACACGCCAGCTTTCAACCCAGAAATAACTGTGATGATTTATTCATCACATTTGTTTTCAGAACACTGTGGTATTTTTCTTGATACACAGGTTTTCACCTCTTAACACTCGCAATACAGGTGAATAGAAAAAAAAAAACAAGGCTGAAGGGAAACGTCAGAAAGTACGACAAAGAAAAACAACATGAGAAGATGCTGGATGAGGACCTGCTGTTTTTTTCTCCTTTCTTTTCAAAATAAAATTTGGCAAAACGCTGTTTTAAATGAATCTACATCCAAATTAAATTTAAAAAACACAATTAAAGCATGTTCAAGCACCAAATTTTGATACAACCCTAAACTGTGCGGGCCAATCAGAAGCCTGAAATGAGGTTATCAAAGGTTGGCTACCTGCAAAAAGAGGTCTGACCATGTGGTCGTTGAAAACCAGCACTGTTGTTGCAGGAAACAGTGCTGTGAGGATGCTGGAGTATCATGTGACCTCACTTCTTTCATGCAAAATTTCCTGTTAGCATGTTAGCATTAGCACTGCATTCACCACTCACCCAGTTTCACAGATGATAAAAAAACAGAAAAAGATTCAGGAAAACCTTTTGTTTAACCTGGCAGAACTTTATTCCTGTTCTTGATTCATAAACTCAGGAGAGAAAACTGTTTGAATTAGACTCAAAATGTCTCCAGATTGTTTTTTTCTCCCTCAGTTTCCTCCCAGCGCTTCTGTAACTTCGACATACAATCACAAAGACCCGACGGGTGAAACAGAGCTTTGCTTTAAAACTCAGATCGCAGACACACAAACAGCCCGACATCACTGAAAAGAATTATTCAGTAAGAAATTTCAGCATGAATACAACATAAACAATATGCTATAGATTTGTTTTTCTGTTTCCAAATGTGTTGTTTCGCCATCAGAAACAGCCAAAGGATGCCGCAGCACATCAAACGCTGCACGTCCACGTCTCCTGCAGACTCACGCCGCAGGACAGTGCAAATCCTCGCAGGCTTTCTAGCAACATTTGATGTGATGCTGCACGGAGCCGAGCTGCAGCCGGCGGTGTGAGATGAAACAGACAGCAGAGATTAAAATAAAGAGGAGCAGGTGGAGGAGGAGAGGTGAGAGAGTGGAGCACAAAGGAGCGATGAGGAGGAGCGAAAGGACTGAGAACAGGAATGAAGAGGAGTGACGAAGAGTGAGGGAAAGGTTTGGATGGAGAGGTGATTAATGAGGGGGAAGGGAAGAGATTATTAGATGTCCTCTCATAAATGTATCTAATATATTAAATATTACCTGTCCAGCAACAGTTTACCATAAAAAAAATTAAACCTTTGAGGCCTGAACTGATCTTTTTTTATGCTTTCTGAACCAAAAACTCTGTATTTTTCCAGTGAAGGTGTTTGTTTTGCTGTTTCACACACAGATGAAGCAGCCACACTCCTCTCTTACACTTCACAGAGTTCCTCTTCACATACGTTGAGGCGAACAGATTCCCTTAAACGGAGAAATGGGAGCTTAGACACACACATGAATTAGTGAACGAGGCCGGGTGTCTGTGCCGTTATTCATGTGATTCATATCATGAAATTCACACGCTGCGCGGCTGAATTATGGTCGAGCTGGTGATTAAATTTACCTCACATCTGTTGATAATGTGCCTCAGCATTCATCATAGACGGGGAGGGCGTCGCGTCCATGAGGCGTTCACATTCCCGACATGCGGAGGTCACCTTATGCAACGTTATGCAAGTGTGTGCCACGTTAACTCGCACGTTAACATCAGAAAAAATAACCTTCTGCCTCGATCCTGCCTCATGCATAAGTATTAATGATCATGCATAAATTACCCCTCAAAAATGATTAAGGGCCCCCTGGGAAGCAGAGAGACGTATCCTATCAATAAGTAAATGCATTGCCGTTTTAAAGAAGCATCAGTCAAGTGCAAATAAAAGTCATTTAGCACCTGAGGAGGACGTCATGGCAGCGAACAGTAACCTCACGGCCTCTTCGTCAGAGCTGCAACATGTTTTTCATTGAAGCTTCTGTTGCTTCGACCAATTCGGCTGCAGCCACTTCCACTTCTTCATGACTTCAGATTTAATGTTTTACTACATCACATTCAACATGCTTTGTCTTTCCATCAGGCTGCAGATGAGAGTCAAAGTCGGCTTGTTCTCTTGAGTTTCACATAGAAAACCTCGCAGTGCATCAAACGTCCCAGAGGTTCAGAACAAAGTTCAGTCTGAATGTTTTTAAAAAACAGTGAAAAAAGTCATTAAAGGCATGAAAGTAAGTTAAAAGTACTTTCCTGATCTGACAGCCTCCTTTCAGCTTTCTGCTCTCTGTCTCTCTGCTTTCTTTGCTCCGGCTTCACAATACCTGCTGCGGTTAGACAACTGGACCACCTACACCTGTGTGAGTGCTGAGGCATTCTGGGAGATGGAGTTTGCACAGCAGTGGACATTTATGTAGCTGTTGACCAAAGAGATCTCATCAGTCACACAGAGGATTTCTCTAAAAAGAAACTCACTAAAATAACTTGGATAAGTTGCTGTTTCAAGGTGTGAAAGATGTTTGCAGATGTTTGTTGACCTGAACCAGAGAAGGAAACACTCAGACAGGAAACACTCAGACAGGAAACACTCAGACGGGAAACACTCAGACATGAAACGCTCAGACAGGAAACGCTCAGAAAACAGGAAACAATCAGACAGGAAACAGTCAGACAGGAAACACTCAGACAAGAAGCGCTCAGACAGGAAATGCTCAGACAGGAAACACTCAGACAGGAAACGCTCAGACATGAAACGCTCAGACAAGAAATGCTCGGACAGGAAACGCTCAGAAAGAAGGAAACAATCAGACAGGAAACAGTCAGACAGGAAACAGTCAGACAGGAAACACTCAGACAAGAAACGCTCAGACAAGAAGCGCTCAGACAGGAAACGCTCAGAAAACAGGAAACGGTCAGACAGGAAACAGTCAGACAGGAAACAGTCAGACAGGAAACGCTCTACTATTTTGTGTCTCTTCACAGCCTGCTGGACGTCAGACACATGGATCTCTGCTGTATGAGACTCGGGCCTGAAAGGACACGACGCCTCTGTGCAATATGAATCAGTGGAACATAAACGGCATGAAATATATAATATGTGGTGATAACTCAAAGCATTATTCATGTGTCATTTGGTGACACAAAGTCAGAAATCTGTCCTGAATGGAGCATTTTCTGCCTCACTATTCTTTCAAAAATATAACTCAGGTATTTTTCAA
>JAPZDV010000026.1:24408810-24459309 GCA_029814665.1 Acanthurus lineatus
AAGCATGAAAATAAGTTAAACTTTCCTGATCTGACAGCCTCCTTTCAGCTTTCTGCTCTCTGTCTGTTCTCTCCGGCTTCACAACACCTGCTGAAGTTAGACAACTGGAGCACCTACACCTGTGTGAGTGCTGAGGCATTCTGGGAGATGGAGTTTGCACAGCAGTGGACATTTATGTAGCTATTGCCCAAAGGGAACTCAATCACTCAGAAGATTTCTCTAAACAGTAACTAACTTAAATAACTTGGATAAGTTGCTGTTTCAAGGTGTGAAAGATGTTTGCAGATGCAGGAAACAATCAGACAGGAAATGGTCAGACAGGAAATGTTCAGACAGGAAACGTTCAGACAGGAAACCGTCGGACAGGAAAGGATCAGACAGGAAACGGTCAGCAGAAAATGCTCGGACAGGAAACGGTTGGACAGGAAATGCTCGAACAGGAAATGCTCAGACAGGAAACAGTCGGACAGGAAACACTCAGACAGGAAACACTCATACATGAAATGCTCAGACAGGAAACAGTCGGACAGGAAACATTCAGACAGGAAACGTTCACACAGGAAGCATTCACACAGGAAACACTCAGACAGGAAACGTACAGACAGGAAATGCTCAGACAGGAAATGCTCAGACAGGAAACAGTCGGACAGGAAATGCTCGAACAGGAAACAGTCGGACAGGAAACATTCAGACAGGAAACATTCAGACAGGAAACATTCCGACAGGAAACGTTCAGACAGGAAACGTTCACACAGGAAACACTCAGACAGGAAATGTACAGACAGTAAATGCTCAGACAGGAAACAGTCGGACAGGAAACGCTCTACTATTTTGTGTCTCTTCACAGCCTGCTGGACGTCAGACACATGGATCTCTGCTGTATGAAAGGACACGACGCCTCTGTGCAATATGAATCAGTGGAACATAAATGGCATGAAATATATAATATGTGGTGATAACTCAAAGCATTATTCATGTGTCATTTGGTGACACAAAGTCACAGAAATCTGTCCTGAATGGAGCATTTTCTGCCTCACTATTCTTTCAAAAATATAACTCAGGTATTTTTCAACACAAACTCTATTTTCCAGTGTTTTTGCGTCTAAATGACGAAAGGGGACAACAATTTTTGAAATTGGTCCATTATTGAGCGAAGCGGTGCAGCTGGCGGCCATGAGGCAGGGCTGCAGAGTAATCCATGGGGTTGATTACTCACCATCAACCAACGACCATGGAAAAGGTTTGTTTTTGCCACCTACAGGCTGTCAGGCTGTTATCAGACCGACAGCATCGTGGAAAGGACTCTAACAGGGACGGACCTCTGCGTTAAAGAGTGAGATCGCTTTGTGTTTGAGCAGAAACAGTCGTTATATCACAACCAGACTCCATTTACAGAAACAGTTATTTTATCATTTCATTCAAACAGACACGAAATAAAACTCACCAAAAACACACATGATTGTCTTTGAACTTTTCCAGCAATCACCAACTCGGATTTGTTTGAAATGAACGTGAATTAATCGTGAAAATATCAGAGGAGAAAGAGAGCAGGGACAGAATATTCTCATAATAGTAATAAGTTTAATAATTGTATATAAACCCTTTGGACCAAAACTTCACTCTGTGGGTGGTTGTTTGGGTCACAGTTGTAACAAATAATCCATGGCATGGAAACGATCTGAGCTGCTGCTGCTGATGAAACACCTTCCTGTTACAACCTGTTATTATCTGTCTCTTTTTGCCGACCTGATAAATAAGATTTTGCTTAAATCCAGAGTATATTCGTGCATTAATGCACATGTTGGTCAACATCTCAGTTACTGGTACAGGAAGTTAAAGAGAGGAAGTTCATCTCCTGTTTCTGCATCGCTGCCTGCAGCTGCTGACTTCAGTCAAGTTCATTTATTTACTGCAAGATTGAGTTCATTTGTTACTATTATTTCAAATCACATCCTTATTGACTTTTATTACTGTTGTGTTATAACTCTGATCTACACACACACACACACAGTGAGTGTGTTTGCCTGCAGGTGCACACATCACACCTCCAGCTCCATGATTTCCCACCACAGTCGCTGCAGACGGAGACGCGTCCGCCTCCACGTCACGTGCAGCTCGCGCTCGGCCTGCAACATGTGAGGCTGCACCTGTTGACCCCTCTGATTGGCCGGTTCTGTTGGACAAGGTGAGAACAAAGCTCGAGGTGCCTCTTTCATAGCAAACCAAAGAAAAGGGAAAAAAAACACTCACAATGTTTGCTGTTTATTTTCACAGGTAATTTTGTTTTTTTGTGTTTGTTATAGATTTTTTTAAAGGTTATTTAATAAAAATTATTCCTCATTGAATTTGTCGTTTCTATTTAAGAGGCACCACTGATTTTTTTCTTGTTTTTTTGAATTTATTTTTATTTTAAGAGGCCAAAACACAATGATGGCTGATTTTGTTTGTGTGCGATACTTTCAGCACTTGTTTATTTTCATGGTTCCTTTATTTTTTGTCCACAATGGAATTTTGTTTGGTTTTTTTGATTTATATTTTGTTCCTTCTATACAGTACAGCCATAAAAACAGATTTTATCTGAATGGGGGGAAATATTTGCATTATTTCACTTCACCGCTGAAAGAAAAACAAAAAACTATAACTGTCAATGTATTAAAAAAGGCAGGAAGCAGGAAAGAAGAGAAGACATGATGAGAGAAAATAAAACAGGAGGAGAAAATAGTTGAAAAGAGAAAAAGAAAAGTAGAGAAAGTAATCTGATCAGAGGTGTGATGGAAAGTCAGGCTGAATGAACAAATTCGCTGATAAGAAGAAAAAAAATTTATAATATTTTTCATTATTTATTAAATTTATTTCAGTGTCCAGAGAGAAAAATTGAAAATGGGAGAAACTCATCTTGCCTTCTCTGATTCTTATTCCATGAATTTATTCCACTTCCTTTCACTTTCATCTTCTTCTTCTCGCCTCTCCTTCTCTCTGTAGACGAGTATAAATCATCTAAAGCTGAAGTTTGCAAAGCACTCGCTTCAAATGCGTCTAAAGTTCAGAAATACATGAAACATTGATTCATGAAATGAAAAACAAACGTCGGCGCAGGTTTCACCTCTCAGGTTATTATGCAGTCAGCTGTGAGCTTGAATCTCAATGTGATCACAGCCAATCAGGAGGAGACAGAGAAGGTCCTTCAGGTCAGTGAGGTCACGTCATTAACGGACTCATCCGTTAATTGTTCCTCACACGTGCAGCTGGAGAACCCTGCAAGACGGCGACAGACGGACCATCAGGCGTCTGCAAGAACAACAGCTGACCTCGTCTCAGACCTGCCGCCGGCCATCCTCGACGCTTCGCCTCCATGGAAAGACAGCAGGACAGCTGGCTGATCAGTGGCTGGTCCTCCTCATCATGTGAAGAGCTTTAGATGTCATCTGTGGCCACAGGCGCAGAATTAACCTTTGAAAAGGTCGACCAGAGGAAACCTTCAAGACATTAAGCCTCACGTGAGATCGTTTGTGTATTCTAATCTGATGACTGAGTATTCCCTGTGGGATTAACTTCACTGACGAGGCGTCGCTCACAGAGCTGACAGGTGAAATCCAGAGTCACAGGAAACATCTGGACGATTAAGAACTGTAAAAGTACTGAAAGGTCAGAGGGGAACCTGGAGAACGTTCTGCTTCATGTCCCCTTCGCCCTCTTTGATGACTGTATGTTGGATAAAACATGACACATCGCCTCCTTCACTGGTCATTTGTGCAGTAAAACATGACACAGCAAAATGTTCACATGTTTTTATTGGATAAAATCGATCTCAATGTGTCTAAAAATGCTTAAATAGTTTATAATTCACAAATTATTGAACATTTACTACAGTCTGATGGTAAATAATTCCAGATGTTTTGATCTGGATATTAAACGTCCAGCAGATTCAGCCTCCTCTCTCCTCTCTCTCTTTGTGTTTGTTGTCTTTGCTCGTCCTTTTGAATGGTGTAATTGAGATTTGTCTCATGTTGGTCTCTGCAGTCTCTCCTCTTCTGTTTCTCAGTGATAAAGGTGCAGTTGTGTTACTCGGCTCTGCTTGTTTCAGATTTAAATTCTTCCTTTATGTTGTGTTCGACCCGCAGAGCCCAACATGTCCACTTTTTAAAGAAGACTGGTTCCACTGGGCAGCTTCCTGTAAAAAAATGTGAACCTTTAAACCAAGTATTTCTTTATTATAAAACCCTTACATTACAGATTGAAGCATTCATTGAAGAGCTAAATAACACTGAGGCTGTAGATGTACATCATGTTCAATCCTCTGTGTTTGGCTGCTGCTTAAATTTCAGAGCGCCTGTCTGTTTTGCTCACGGCGAGCCACCCACCGTTTCTAAAGAAACGATCATCCTCTTAAACAGAAAATACACATTATTCTCGGCTCAGCTCGGCTCTCTCGCAGTTTTGAAATGGAAAACGTCTTTCCAAAGACGAGGAATAAGAGCGGAGAATCCTTTAAGCCGAGTGTCCACAGGGAAGCTCTGCTTATCTCCCTGCTCTCAGTGAAAGGTGGTGGAGAGTCGAGGGAGCCGCCGGCTCTCCAAACTTCAAAATCATTTCAGCTTCATCCATAACAACACTCCAACAGCTTCTCCACAGGCTCGAGGTAACAGCAGGAGCTGTGCTCATTCACACCAGCATCTGTTCAGTTTGCTGAAGGCTCGAGGTGAGACGCCTCAGGTGAAAAAGCCGTTATTTTGCTCGGACACAGACAGCATGATAAATAAGCACAGAGGTGCCGTCACCCTTTGGTTTGACATAATGGATGTTACAGACTTGTTATTTGTAGAGTGACGACTGACCAGCAGACGGAAAGTCAGAGGCTTCTGTCACTTAAAGCAGCCATGTTTTTGTATGAATTTAAGCCTAAATATAAATAAAATGAGTAAGTTATACAAAAATTCACACGTGCAGGTGTCAATAATGGGAAAAGAGGCTAAAATTTGCCATCTAGGCTGTTAAGTTTATAACACTGGGGCATTTTCATACTGGTTCTATGGGAAATGACTCACTTTTTGAGTCAGCCTCAAGTGGACATTCAAGAAACTGCAGCTTTTTGACCAAATATTAACAATGCAGATGATTTTGTACCTGCTGAATTAAATGAAGAGCAAAAAAAAATCACGTTTTTTGTCAGCAAACACAGAGCTCACATTAGTTCAACTATAACGTTGGCAGCAAATGCAAGTGATTAATCATGCTAGCTAACAAACAGAAGCTATTCTGGAGATTTGAGCTTTAAAATGAGCATTCAGAGGAATTTAAAAAACTTAATGCATCAAAACAAACACAATTCATTATGTTTTAGCAGCTAATAACCTTTTACTGTTTAAGTTATTACTGCCAGTTCTACTTTTTAATACAGCAACCTTCAATAGAGCTGCAGGTTTCCACGTGAGCATCATTTTGTTTCAGAAGTAAAGTTACATAAAGAAACAAACTCAGTGTTTTAATGTTGTTGCCTCAGACAGAAGCTTCACTGTGAAAACTCAGCTTACAACGAAACGGGAGGTGCTAAATGGGTGTCATCAGAGTGTTTTCTGGCCTTTTCACACAGACAATAATAAGCTAAAAAACAGGAGTCATTTCAGTAGAAAAAGAGCTGAAAACTGTTTGTCCTTAAAAAAGGTGTTCAACACGAGAGCAGTGTGATGCTGACAGCTTAATAAACCCCTGCAGGAGGAACTCAGAGGGAAACATGAGCCAACAAGGCAACTCCATATTCATTTCCAGCACTCCAGGACATTGTTTACCAATGTGAGGCTAAATGCAGGCATGCACGCCGTCTGTAACGACCAGCTCATCTAAAATGCATAGTGCTGCTGTCAGAATACATCTGCCTGCATTAGAGACTTCCCTGCTCCCACCCGGGTTAATGTAATTCCATCTCTGGCTGACCGTAAGTGCAGCGTGGAGCTTTATGGAGGAAAATTAGCCCCTACAGACCTTTTTTTTTTCCTCTCCTTCCCAATCCAATCGGCCTCCCTCTCATTTGTATCAATTAGGCAGCAAACAGGATTACCCGGATTGCTTGTGCGGCGAATGTTGAAAAGCGTTTGCACTTCAGGGAGACGGAGAAGAAGAATATGAACCAAACCTCGGAGCTCCAAGGTCTTTGGATTCAGCTCGGATTTTTATTTATATTAAAAAAACTGAGCTGATAACAGTTTTCCTCTTCATTGTTATCCAATAAAACATACATGACTTTTTTTTATTTATATACTGTTTTTTAAATAATTTTTGTTAATGTTACATTCATAGATCAACTGGCTTGTGTTGTTTAAATTCAAGCTTCACTCTGTAATAATTGGCTCACAGTTCAGCTCCCAAAATACATAAATTACTGACTTCTTCCATAAAATAAAATCAGCATAAAGGGTGAAGAACAACAGACTACAGAGTGTTTTTAAATAATTACTGAATGTGAGGGTCAAAAAATGATCAGAATAAAACTTCTCGTCCATAATTAACCAGCTCATGACAAGACATGAGGTTCATTTATTATTCTTTTAAAAACACCAAGTTTTTTTAACAAAATTAAGTGTGATGTCTAAAACTAAATCAGAAAAAATGGCAGAAAAGGACTTTATAACCTTACACAATGTTACTATAAATGATTTAAGTGGCGCCCCCTATCTGTGAACTGCACAGAACATTTCTTTCATGTTAGCTTTTGTTCTAAAGGATTTTTTAAACTGCAGCTTTGAGAGCAAATAACTGATCCTGAATCAGCTCTCTGTGTTTGTTTGTGTCCTCGTTGGGTGAGAATCTGTGAAACGCTGCCTGTCTGATTACTGATGTGATTACAGAGCGAAGCTTTATGTTTCCCTCAGTGTCCTCGTGTGACTTCACAGCAGCTGGAAAACGATAAGATACGATCACGTTTTTTTTTTTATTAGCTGCCAAAACAAAGTTTATTCAGGGAAGAAGTGAGGAGCTTCACTGATCAACAGTCGTCTGTCTGTGCATCTTAAAATTAATTTGATTTTGAGGGTTTTTGAGTTGATATGAAAAGTAAAACTTAACCGTGACCTGTGGCTTTTTTTAAAAAACAGCAAATCAATCAAAGTTGTTTATGCTGTCAGTTCTTGTTAGGTGGAATAATTTGTCTCAATCTTGTAGATCACGAGTTGTTTTCTATCAAACCATCAAGTGGATTTAAAGTAAATACTTGAAATGTTGCAAAAAGAAAAAAAAAACTGTGTTTATGTAGCTTTTTGTTTTTGTTGTCAACCACCAAAAAAAAAAAAATATGGAAAGAGATCTTAATAATTATTTTTCTCTATTAAACTAATGAAGTAGCTGATCTTTCATGAGGTCAAAACTTATTTGAAAAACTGTTTCAAACTCACATTAAACGAGAACTTCTTTTCAAAAAAGGCAAAAACTTTTTCTGATGAAAAGTGACTTCAAGGAATTTTAGCCGACAACATTAAATGAACAAATGTTTCTTGTGCTTTTTTTTAAACTTAAACCATCAAAAAACACAAAGCTTTGACAGAAACAATCAAACACAGTTTTATCAGCTACCTGAGAACAAAAAACCAGTCAGGCACGTGAAGAAACTTTAAATGTTATTTAATCTGAGCGAGAAATAAAGAAAGGAAAGACCACTGAAATCTGAAATGAAAGAGTTATTTATCAAATAGAAATCTTAGACATTTGTAGGTTCCAGTTCGTCCAATTAGACGATCTGCTGACGAAACAACAGTTTTAACTGGACGATGACGAGTCGGGAAAATCAACTGATTAATTAAGAACATTAACAATTAAAATTGTCATTGAATGCAGCTTAAATTAGCAAAGTGACATTAGTTTTCTTTGGGCAGCTGCACTTTATCATCATTGTCGTCGTCGTCATCATCATTTTTATCCTCCTTTTAAAGTGTCTGGTGGGAAATTCAGAGAAAATCTCTTTTAAACATAAACTTCCTCCATCAGGAGAATAACCAACGTTTTTTCTGTCAGCGTCAGTAAACGTTTGTGGGACATAAACATGAGCAACAAACGAGGTTTTATACACAAAAAGCAACTTCCAACTGTGATTTCACACCAACAGCTGTTATAATAAAAAGACTTTACACATAAGGCTCATAGCTTTCAGTTTTCAACACTTTCCACGGACGAACACCTGCAGGAAAAATCAAAAAGTCCTCTTTCTACGGCCACGTGAACACTGAAGACGGCACAGAAGCTTCAGAACAAACTTACAGCATGTGATGGTGTTTGTCTGCTTGCTACAGCAGGAAGGTGGAGTTTATTTTCTGAACATTAGACCTACAGCTCGTATCTAAATCTGCAGTTTTTATATTACAGTTTTCTCTTTATATTACATGCAGAGCCTCTCTGTGATTAAACCCCAACGACAGTTTCAAGGTTAGATGCAAATCTTAAAAATGCATGCTGTTGAATAAAAAAAAAGGCTGCTCAAAAATACCATTAACAATTAATTTAGTAAATACATTAAACATAAAAACACATTTTTTTTTTTAAAAAAAGGTCAAGTCGGATCAAAAAATAAAAGTTTTAAAGACAAGAAAAAAAGGTTTTAAACTAAAAAAAAAAAAAAAAGTTCCTTAACAAACAGAGTCGAGCCAAGTTTCTAAAATCTGATTGGACTGATTCTCATTGTGCTCTTCAATCTGGCTTCTTATCCGATCCTGGATTTGTTGATTCAACAAACCAAATAAAAATATGTCGACGATAATAAACGTTTATTTAAACCCTGAAGTCAATAAAATATAAATTCATTGTGTCTCAAACATCTCGAGTGTTTATTTTCCTTCATATCTGACAGAATTTTACTTGAGCCAGAAGTTCCAGCATTCTGCTTTTGTCCTTTTGTGAAATCGTTTTATTGCACTTGTGGAAAAATCTAATGAAAGTATTTTCTCGAGTATCTCAGTATCACAACATCAGCAGCTCATAGTTGGGAATTGATCTTAAAATCATGAGAAACATGAGCTCAGGCTTCCTGAGTAGTTGAAAATTTCTGGTCTGCAGGTTTAAAAGTGAGATTGTTTGAATCAGAAGCTTTAAATCTTTAAAAACGTTGGAGTCGTTTTGCTTTAATAAAATCTGACAGAAGCTCTTTTTTACAGAAAACAAATGCAGTTAAACTGTAATTCCAGCTCTGAGCTGCGTTCATCACTTCCTGCTGATCTGAAGCCTGAAAATAAGTTGCTGTTTTTTAAGATTTCGTGACAAAACTTGAGGTAAAATGAAGAAAATCTCAAACATCAGTTTCTAAAACTCAGATAAAAACACTGTTTTCATGTGTAACCTGTGATGTGGACGGACGGGCAGCAGGTCGATGAGCGAAAGTGAAAAGCACAATTTTAAAGAATCAATGATCTTATTGATCTGTGATGTGTTCTGATTTGGGGGGGGTTGTACCAAATGGTTTGAACCTTCGAAGCTTCGTTCATGACGATAACATCTGATCAGAGTTTCACTGGATTCGGCTCTGATTTGAAGCCGTTCAGCAGCAAAAACAGAGTTCAGTGTTTTTAATCTTTCAAACTTGCTTTTTTCTGGTGATGACGTTAAAAAAATATGACAGATGTTTCGAACTTTATTCTAAATTCTCAGTAAAAGCTTTGAATGTGATAAAAAGACATTTGGTACAGTCCGTTCCAGCTCAGACACTTCAGTTCTACTTATTTCTTTTAATATAAAAACAGTCATTTTAAAGTTACAGCTACTCGATTTAACGTCTGTGTGGTGTTAGTGAAGTCAAAGTAGTGCGCTGTTTCACTGAATAAGGCAAAAATCAAAGTGCAACAACAAAAAAAATGCAGATTTTTTTTTTTTCTCCTATTTTTCTGAAAGTCAAACTCTAAAAGCTTTAATGAAAAGCTGTTTGGGCTGATGGTTACGAGTCCAGACGTTAAAAAAAAAAAGTTTTAAGAGACCAAATTGATGCCAGTTTGTGAGGTAGTTTGAATTTTTGACTGAAATATTTGTAACACATCAACATATTCAAGCTGTCAAATAATAAATTACCTCTAAAACAACCCTCTAAAATCTTTTGACGGAATGATTTAGTTTTTTTTATCATAATTGTGTTTTCATTAGATTGCACTACAAAGTGAGTTACTGCCTGAAGTCACGTCTATCAGATACAACGGGACGCTGTAGTGCAGCGGTGACATAATGTAAAAACGACACCATGAATCGCACAGTTTAACACTCTTAAACATGTGAGGGATGAGTTCAAAATGGCCGCCGTATCCAACAGCAGCAGCAGATAAAAGATGAATAAAAAATAAAAATGTGCCCTATGATGGTTTTCTAAACGGCCTCGGTGAGTCAACAGTCACTTCGCTCCATCACTGGACCATGTAGGTGGAAAACGTCTCTTCGTGTTTGACTGCGTTTCGGGCGATGATCTGCTCGATGGCCACGTAGGTTCCCGTGAGGAACCCGACCAATCCGATCAGGCTGATGACGGCGTTCTTGACGGTCACCAGCGGGGACAGACCCTCCGTGTGAAACGCCACGATCTGCAGGAGGGGAGGGAAGATGAGCGCCAGGAAGCTGCTGCTGACCGAGCCGACCAATGAGATGACGAGGTCCAGCTCCGGTATGAGGATGGCGAGAGCACCTGGAGGACGGAGAGAGAGACAAGATGGAGCAAGAAGGAGGGAGAAGAAGCTTTAAAATCATGTCGGCTCACATAATTCCTCATTAAAAGACCAACTGCATCTACACTGTGAAGGTCAAACTAAAGAGACGCAGTTTGGAGAATCTGTGTTGATGCTCCCTTCCTGTTTATGAACCACACATGCTGCCAACAACATTTATTATTGGACAAATCCCAGAAGTTTCTGTTGATTTAGGATTAGCTTCTTCTAAAATCACATGAAAAACCGTAGCCATGTAAATCTGAACACCTCACTGGCTGCTGTGTGTGTCTGTGATCAGTGTTTTTTTTATTATTTCTTGACATTTTTATGCTCTTTATTTAAACATTTGTAATGTGCATGTTGATGTTGATGAAGCTCACAGTTGGAACCCAAATAAACAACATATTTCTGGTTTAATTCACACTGTGAACTGTTTTTTTTGGATTAACTTCATTGTCTGGATGTATTTTTTAATATTTAAACCTGAAATCCAAACATGAGTCTGATGTTTAGCTGGTGAAACCTACTTCTGCTCTTAACACTCTCTTGTGTTGAAAAGAGCATCACTGCTTGAGGTCTGCATTTAGAAAAAGGCATCAGACGGGGAGAGATGTTTGTTTGATGGATTAAAAGAAACACCATGTAAAGAAATTATGACTTGAAGCTCTGGTCATAATGTGACCTTTGACCTTTTAACTACATTTAGATCATTGAGAAATTCAATAAGTCAGAAGCATATTTTCATGTTTTTATCAACCACATCCCTAAAATAAACACTTCACATGAACGATTAAAGAGAAAAAAGACACAGTAGATCCATGAGGAAAACCAGAACAGAGCAGAGGAGGTTTCGAAGGCAATAAGAGCAGAGAGGATGAAGATGGATGAAAAATGAGGTGAACCTTAGCAGTGAATTCATGGAGGAAAAGACAAGAGGAGTAAAAGAGATGGATGAGGTCGTAACAATGACGATGCGATGGGAAAAAAGGAGGAGAAAACGACAAACTGAGACAGAGACGCCCCGGCGAGAGCTGCGATTGCAGGGTTTTTTTTTCACGTGTCAGCGCAGAGCGGTCACCGTGCTGCTGTGGTCACCGGGGACCCCGAGTCACCTTCACCCGTCGCCGTGGAGACGGGCATAAACAGCGACAGGGAGCCGTGTTCGGACAAAACAAGCTGTGACACGGCGCTGCGTCGTTACAGCCGAGGTGTGTGTTCCTGTTCCCGCTGACTGTCTCCACGGCCCAGCTAACATCTCCAAACGGGCACATGGGCATTCGTTAACACGCATGGACACACCTGAAAAGAGACCCGCTTCATTTCCTACACACACACACACACACACAAACACACAACATACACACACTTCATCCCTTGATGTCTGTTAGCATCTTCTCTGTGGTGAGTGGAGAGGACAAGTCGGCCGCTCATGTTCTCTCTGTATGTCGGACAGCCATTACCAGCGGCTGATAAAAGACTCTTTGAACCTTAATCAATTGCTCGCTGCTGCGTGTTCACAAAGTCTCAAATTAACCTATGGGGTGATGGCAAGGTCGAGCTTTCATGTGACAAGTACGGCGAAAGCACCTCACCGCCACACGCTCCGGGGGAGTAAAACCTGTCACTTCTGAGAAAAAGGCCCTCACTGTTGAAGGACGCTCTTCAAACTATATTTGAAGGTTTCCGAGCCATCAAACAAGGCAGGCAGAGCTGCAAAGGGGGGAGTCAAGGAAAAGCAGGGGATACCTCAAGAATGTGCTGAGCTTTCATTGCAAATAAAGCGTCAGACTGTAGCTAAAAGGCTGGCTGTTATCCCCTAAGAGAGACGCAGAATAAGGATCATCAGTCAGCTTCAAAAGGCTGAGGAGCGAACGCTCTGAGCACATTAATTTGGTCGTACAACCTCCAATCTTACAGAAACAAAGAGAGAAAATAGTCCACTTTCTTCCCATCAGCCTGCTGGGCTCTGGGTGTTTCAGAGAGCTCTTTACGCAGAGCGACACCTCTCCAGAGAAAACGACACGGGGAGGAGGAGAGGACATTAGAGAAGGAGAAAATGTCATGATGGTGGTTTTTTATGATGTTGTGAAAAGGAAAGAATGGTCAATAAAAGAGAGCTAAATGAGTGACCTTATCAAGAACAAACCTTTAAGGTTGGGCGTCGTATCTGCGGTGAGTTCTTTAAAAGAGCAGGAAGCAGTGAGAGGAAACTGGACCAGTGTGAAATTAAATGCAGTGAGGTAGATCATCAACTAAATATATAATTTCTATAAAGCAACGACACACAAAATATAAAAAAGGAAAAACAAAAATTGATTTGTCAAAAGAAAAACTGACAAAAACAAACGAGACTGGTGGCCATAAATGCATATTCCTAGAAACAGTAATCCTCTGCAGGCTGCACAGCATTAAGCAGACTTCAAGGAAAAACACTGTGTGTGAATGTGCGGGTGTGAATTGAAATTAATAAATATGTCATAAACATCTGACCACATTCTGCAGGAAAAGACCTTCTGTCCACTGATCACTTAATCAATGTTTGGTCAATAGACTGAATCAACCGACTATGAGCCAGTAAAGGAACTTAACGCTCGGAGCTTAACTCCGAGTCAAGACAGGTTCAAACCAAATGCAGGATTTACTGAGACAATAAACAACAACAGCAGTAACAGAATCTATAAAAATCACCATCAGGCAACTAGAAACTCTTAAGCTTTTATCTCGACACCCACCGGCATCAAAAGACGCAGCGAGCAGACCGGGTCGGTTCAAATGAGCAGCCAGAAGAAGAAGAATAAGGACCGACTCAGAGGGATGGAGGGACGTGGGGGGGGCTGGCTGCCTTTAAACTGTCAGCAGGCAGCTTCTCAACTGAGCCCATAACTTTTAAATCCACTGGCAGGAAGAACTCCTCAGCCAGGTGGAGTCAATTACCTCCAGAGTCATAAAGCCATAAAGTAAAGGGACGCTTTGAGGCCGGATCAAAGATTGGTAGGAAAGGCCTCCGTTCCTTTTTCCTCTTCTGGCAACCTGGATGTACCAGACACCACCCCACTGTCTCATTTCCTCACCCGGCCATTAGCAATCACCGAGAAGGATGGAGCCACAGGACCCATCCTTCCTCCGGCTTGGACGCACGGGAGCAGACTTTCATCTGGCACAGTCAGAGCTGGCTGATCCGCTGCTCAGTGAACTATATCTCATTAAAGATGGAAGGGAGTCAAAGTCTCCTCAACGACTCCCAGGCTGTTTTCACCGAGACCAACGGCAAGTGTACGGTCGAGGGCCGCATATGCTAATGTTGATTAGCCAGGAGGTCGTTTACACAGCGAGGAGTCAGCATCTGCAGCAAGCTAGGTGAGATTTTTAAAAAAGCTCAAAGAATGAAACACTAAAACACAGAAGCAAAGAAGTTTTCTTCATGTTAATGACAGGAAATAACTAATTTTAAGACCCACTACTTTCCTGTTGAAGACCAAAGGTGAGCAAGAACTCAGTACTGACATCTATGAAACAGTCATAAAATGTTAGCTCTGTGTTTGGTTCAGTGTTTACATCATGGAGTCCATCTTTCCTGAAGATCACAGTCTGTCTGTCCAAGCCGTCAAAGACAAATCTATAAACTCTGATGTTGGAAGTCATAAAACTTTCAAATATGCTGATGTGCAGTTTCTCTATTGCAGCCTTGTCATTGCCAGCAGAGTGTATCATTTAACCAAACAGTCATGATCCCTAATGATCATTAACTTGGCATCAAACACACCTCCTCTGCCATTTTGCTTGAATAATTTCCCCCTCTCTCCCTCTTCCGCCCTCTTGCCCTCCATTTCTCTATTAACATAACCTCTGGCTCTCCTCTTCCTCTCATACTGCTTCATCACTGGGTTTAGTCAGCAATCAGCTTGTCTCTTCGCCCCAATGAGGCGACAGAGGTGGAAAAACTCTCCTCCAAATCAACAAACGGTACTCTGGATCACTCTATTCAAAGTGTTACTTTAAAGGCTGATGTTTCAGATGTATCGACTCGGTTTCTGCCACAGGACATGAGAGGAATGATGAAGCTGCAGCTGCTTTAAAGTCAGAGTTCGCTCAGCGAGTCAGCCTGAGAAAGACTACAAAGAACATCCATCCATACTGATGATAGCAGGAGGATTCACACGGCACGCTGTTCTTATTTCAAACCAGATGATCGATTATTCATTTGTTTTTATCAAATGAAAAACAAGCCAAACTTCCTCTGTTTACAACTAGTCAAATGTGAGAGTTTGCTGCTTCTCTTTATTTTGAAAAATGGAATGTTTTAGGGTTTTGATTGTTAAGAATTCAAAAAAAATCATTTTATCATTTTAAAAAGCAGTTTATCATGAAAACTGCAGGAAACACTGCAATAAAATTCATGATCCAAATGGTTGTTTTTTACTCATCTGTCCATTAAAAGTTCAGGAATCAAAACCAGGTGAATTAATTTAAGAATTTAAGAATAAAATAACACAAGCTGGAATTAAAAACGAACAAATAAAAACTTCTCTCACATCCACAGATGTTTTTTGGGAGAGGACGACATCTTAGTGCAATGCTATGAAATGTAGCTTTATGTTCAGACCAGTCTGTTGTATAAACCTGAAGCCATCATGGTTTCAGCACAGAATAAACAGTTCACTCAGCTCAGAAACATGTCATTTCGACCTGAACAGGTGCTACATCCAGCAGGGGGGTTGTAAAAAAAAAACTGCACACATTTTCTTACTCTGCAATTACAAGCTTTTGTTGGAGGGGCCGGTTGTCCTCACTGAACCAGCCATTTCTTAGGAAATTAAATAGATCATTTTAACCCTTAGGATACATGGTAAGAGCAGCAGGAACCTTTGGCCAAACGGAAATGGGATGTGCACTCATCAAAGCTACCGATTCAATTTATCCTGGCTCATGGTTGTTTGAAATGACCAAAATATAAAGTAACAGAAGCTGTTATTATAACTCTTCCCCATGAGGGTGTGTGAGGATTCATTTAATCAGGAAGGTGACAGTCTGCCGGAGGCGCTGAAATCAATTTGGGGCTGTGATGATTATTTATTTAATTTCCATTTAACAAGGAGTAATCTATTTAAGATAGAGACGACGCCGAGTTAAAAACAAGTGACTGACGACGTAAAACACATCAAAATGAAACATCAGGTGGTCTGATATTAGTTTGAATTAGATTAGAAGAAGCAGAGAACTTCGAGTCAAAGCGTTGCCACTGTGCTTATTAATGAAAGTACTTTGAAATATTTTTTTTTTCTGTTTTTGCAGGCGAACCCACACAGGAAACAGTTATGGTTGGTGGATTAGACTGTGAGAACCACCGAGAAAAAGGGGCCAAATAACACTGAGATGCTGTTGGAACATAAAACGGTCAGAAGTCCTCACAGGCGACCAAAGTGGTCCCTTCATAAAACATCTTGACGGTCACACAGATTAGAAGTGAGGTGCCTTTCTGAGGAATTACAGTGATTTCATCTTCGGGTGCATTGCAACAGCTGCACAACACAACCGTGATCATTAGAGAACCAAGTGAGCTGAAGTTTAGCCAAACTATGCAAAGTACACCCCACACAAACAAGCACGTTATTCCATCGCTGCGCTCCTTCTGAGCCACTTCAAAAATGCCAAATGAGAACTTAAATGTTAAAACACCATGAGGAGAAAAAAAGGTTAAATTAAATGTCAAGTAAAACCAAGGACACTGCTGTATTACAGCTTTTAACAGCCTGTGAAAACTGAGATGAGCCCTGGTGAACAACAACATACCTCTTAGTGCTTTTCTTAAATAAGAGAGATTTAGTCTTGAATAGCGGCCTGAGTTTCGGTGTGTGAGCGGCGTTATGAGCGCCAGCAGAGCGACTGCAACGTGCTGTGTGAACGTGTGTGCTCGGGAGAAAAGACGCAACCCCTCAGGGTGGAATTACAGCAATGTTTACTTTCTGTAGCAAAGACGACAATTGTGAGAAATGATTGCTCTAAATTGCACGGCTGTGAGGGACAGTATGATAAATAAAAATGTTTGCTGCTTGTTTGGAGTCTAGTTTCATGAATAAATCCATATCAATCTCTTCTGAAACTCTCATTTGGAAATCACTGACATACATCTCGAGTGAAACAGAGGGTGGGCCATGAGGGCGGAAATCATGTTTCCTGGATACGATTGAAAAGTTCATATCAGATTCAGAAGAAAAACTGGTAATATTCATGAGCAGGCAGTGATAGCCTGGAAGAACAGACGGAATAAATTCTAATTTCTCCTTGAAATTTGCAAACAGAAACTGTGAGCGAGAAAAGAGAATGATAATCTTCTCCTGTTGTTCAAAATGTAACCTATAGGTTACCTAAATAACCTAAATCACACACATAAAGAATGTACTGCTGCTGGCTCCCTGACAGATAAATCCATGTTAAAATGTCAAAGGCAAAAACACATACAGGGAAACAACAAAGATTAAAAAAGGGAGAAAAATCATATTTTTGTACACAACATAAAACCATAAAAACTATATGTTCTGGTGCTGCACTATGCTGAGCTGCTTCTTTCTGTCTTATCCATTTTACAACAATAAAATGCCATCAGGAGACCTTTGGAGCCTGTGATGCTGTTTGTTGGAAATGTAACATCCAACTCTGGGATCTCAAAAGTGAAAGAAACAACCACAAGAGGCACATTGACGTCATTCAGTTTTTAGAAAACCAAAGGTCTGAAGATCCTCTGGAGGCCTCTGGAGGCCTCTGGAGGCTGCGATGTTCGTCAGTGACTTGAAAGTAATTTGAAAGTGTTCATAATTTGGAAATGACTGAATGAACGTGATGGAAAAACAGCTGGATCATTAAACTGAGATGCTTACATGGTCTCATTGTGTTTCTAGATAAACTGCTTTTCAGTCAACTTAGTCATAAATTACAGATGGAAACACAAGAATTAAAACTGCATTTGACATCTGAAGCTGCACAAAGATCACTAAGTCAACACTTTGGGGTAAAATTGCTTTACATTGATTTTGGACTCAAGTGCAAAGACTTTAGACTTATGAATGACTTGTTCCCACCTCTTGTATTTTTTTATATAAAAGTATTTTCATGCCTCGAGTGCATTCAAATTTGTCTGGATGTCTCTAATCATTATCAACAGCTGAAGGTTGTTTCAACAAAGTGAACACATTGTTAAAAGTCCTTCAATGTTCTTTCCGCTTTGGGGAGCTAAAGAATAACCCTAACTGATAAAAGTCAAAGCCTCTTTCTTTGGCAAACAAACATATGGGAATACTACGAGGCTGACGATAAACAAGC
The DNA here is from genome assembly GCA_029814665.1 of Acanthurus lineatus. Taxonomy (NCBI): domain Eukaryota; kingdom Metazoa; phylum Chordata; class Actinopteri; order Acanthuriformes; family Acanthuridae; genus Acanthurus; species Acanthurus lineatus. The sequence goes on from JAPZDV010000026.1 coordinate 24,426,789, forward strand.
AGTGGGATCAGAAAGGAACGGTTGTCCTTTCCTGGCTCGACATCACGCTGATCTGTCTTTAGGAGTCCTCAGGGACCACTCCAGGTTTTTGAGCAGGTCTGAAAGTGCAGAAAAGAAACTGAAGACAACAGCATTTAAACCTAAGTTTGTCCCCGTACCACCCACTCTGAAAACACAACTTTTTGTCCTGTCACGTGTCAGGAAGACACTGAGGACGACCAGGCTGCAGACGGGCATTTAATACCACTACTTGATACAAATAGCTGCTGTCATCGTTTAACAAGCATGAAGGAAATCAGTCTGGGCCGCAGTGGGGCAGAAGTCCTGTTTGACATTCTGCTGACTCTCTCGTGTATAAAGCTGCATGGCAGCGTCTCAGCAGCCACCTCCCACTGCAAAATGTGCAAACTTCAAAACTCCCAAACTCCAAAACTCTGATCATGAGAGGATATAAAGATACACAGTAAACTCATATTTCCAGCTCAGCCTGTCAGTGATGCTTTATGCCAGAGGACACTGAGAGGATAAGAGAGACAAGAATCACTGTTGTTTCTTTCTCTAAACTCAAATCTTACTCACAAATGTAGGAAGGTTGCTGTATTTCTTACTTGTGCTTCAATTTCCGTCTTCAAAGAAGATTTGGCAGCAGTGATGACAAAAACAGCCGACTAAATATTTCATTTATTTTCAGCATCACATCTCCACTTTGTGATTTAGACCAATAAAACAGGCTCATTTAGTGGATCTCACCTTGCAGAACCGAACAGGGTTATGAGGGTTTGAGTTCAAAACGACATCATCACACAGCCCACTTTATTCATTTCAGTGAGACCACTCTGTTGTTAGCGGTCCGCTGCCCACCTAAAGTGGTCCGACCAAACAAAACAAACAACAACAATAAACTGTCCTTTGACAGAAAGCTGAACTTCACTTGGACTTTTGAAATCATCATACTGAGTCCGCTGATCAAATACATAAAAACCTTAAACGAAAACGGCAACTGGCAGAGAACTAACTACCTGCAGCTTCTGTGCTCGATGCACTGTCTTTTGTTTTTTTCTTTATGCAGAGCCTTTTTCCACCTAAAGGCCTGGTTAGGTGTCAACTCTTGGCTTGTGGGAGGCTTAATAATGCAGAGGAGGGAAATAAAATGAGAGTCAGGACAGAGGAGGAGAGAACAGGAGAGGTTACTGAGGCCAAAGATCCAGGCGAAATCCTTTGTTATTTATTCACTTAACTAAACTCAACATTAGAGTGCATTAAAAATTTAATACAGAAAATAAAAATTGCATTTATTTTCTTTCAACATTATTCATAGTTAGCTGTTAGTAAGAAGACTGTTAATTTGTGGAGAAAACAGAGCTTATTTCAGGGTCGAGCTGATCTGCTTTGCCTCTGTTTCTCTCTATGAACAGCCTCTCCACTCCGTCCACACTATGAATCATAACATGTTCATGCCTCCAGTGCTGACAACTCTGTGACTTTCTCACTAGAAATAGCGACTTTTCAGACACTCTTAGCGACTTTACATCTAAAAAGCGACGATGCTCGGCTCCTCTGCTGGTGCCAGTGTCTCTCTCTCTACCTCCTCCTGGTCTCTGAGCAGTGTGTGGATGTGTGGGCAGACAGCAGGATGACGCTCGCTGCAGCAGTGGGAGTTCAGCTGCAGTGAGATATTAGCAAAACAAAGAATCCTTTTCAGGGTCGTGGAGGGCTGATCCCAGCTGACACTGGGCAAGCAGCAGGGCAAACGCTGGACAGGCTGCCAGTTCATCGCAAAGCTGACACACAAAGACAAAACTCGTTCATGCTCACATCTACAGGCAGTCAAGAGTCACCAATTAATCAAACCTAACTTGCATGTTTTTGGGAGGAAGCAGGATGTCATGCAGCACATGGAGAACATGCAAACTCCACACAGAAAGGCCTCATCAGAGCTGCGTTTGGCTGCTAGAGAGCACAAATCTCCTGATCACGTTGCCATCAAATCGATCGGTTGTGACATCTCTAATATAACCATTTTGAATGCATTTTAAACATTCATACGTTCACATTAAATACAGTTGAATACATCATAATGTTGACATAGCACACTTTCAGCTGGCTCATTTCATTTGACTGAAAATAAACTAAAATAAAATTCCATACTTCCATGCCTCGTGTCACCTGAATGTTTTGGAGTTAAAAATTAGGTCACCGGCCAAAATAAGTAGGACAGTCCTAATCTAGATGCTGAGAACCAGAAAACGTAATGACAAAAGCAATGAAGGAGGGAAGGCTGACAACAGAAAAAGGGCTGCGGAGGAGTGGAGTTGAGAAAAGATAAGAGTTGGAGGGCGAGGCTGACCTTCCCCGCCCAGCAGGAGCTTCATGCTAAAGACAGAAATCCTCAGGCTGACCTGTCTGCTCACAGTCCGGCTACTCTGGCTGTGCTTCTTTTAGCTCGGCTGACACACTAAGTGAGCTGCTGCTTGGACGTATGTGGACAGAGTTTGTCACTCAGAGATACTGTAAGGTTGGATTAAAACAAGGTCAAAGGTAGAAGGTAATTAATTTAAAATGTAAAGAAAGTTTGTAGTACTTCATACAATGGATACAGTACAATAAAGTACTATTAAAAAATAAAAGAGAAAGATATACAGTGTTTTTTTACAAACATTTATCAGTAGAAACAGAAACAGGAAGTAATTTTGCACATATTTTGAATTTTTGTCTAGTGGAAACATCAGCATTAAAATTGTGATGAAAATATGACTGAAATCCTTAGATTTAAAGTTGGACATCTGAAAAACACTGTTCAAAAGCTTCAGTTATTCAAAGGACCAAGCAGCACTGATGTAAAACACAGCGTTTCCTCTCTTTCGGGGCAAGAGTGCACCTGAGTCCAGGTGGAACTCAGTTTGCCCGCCGAGTGCAGCGTCTTAATCCGTGTTGTGGTGCAGACAGCTCTATGCAAAGATTTGGGCATAACAGCCTCTGATTTTTCGCTGCTGGGGAAGCAAGAGTCCCTTTTTCATCCGTTTCATTTTCCTACAACTTCTCATTAGCCAGGAGCAATCCTGAGTCCAAGCTTGGCTAATGGCTCTTATCCCGGCTCTGTTCCCTCTATTCCCGAGGCGATCCAGCTGGTCTGGCTCAGTGGTCAGAAGGTGCTTTAAGCAGCGATTGTCTCAAAAATCTGCTGTTCTTGATCTGAACCCTGTGCTTTCCTCTTCAGGGTGTATTCCTCTCATAGGTTATATGTGTCTTAGCGAGAAAGATCTAACAAATATAACACAAAAATGTTTTAAAAAAGGGCATCTGGCTGCTGCATCTGCATGGTCTGTCATACTGCACTAATTCTACTAAAAAACTGACTTCCACACTCTGCTCTGGTTTGTTTCTCAGCCCCCCAGGGCTGATTGTTCCTGCTGTCACATGCAAGTTATCAGGTAAGACTCTCTGAATTGTGTGGCATGTTCAGCAATCACATAAATGTTTGAGTCCAAGTACTTTTGGCCAAGTAATGAACCTTACTTTTAAAGTAAACTAAAAATAAGATATTTTCTTATTATTCATATGTTTAGTTTTAAGGAGGAGCATTTCTTTTACATTTTAAGGTAATTCTGTGTGAATACATAGAGCATATGAAGTGGTAAAGATGTTTTTCTTCCCATCAGTATTATTTATAATTGCTTACAGGTTTTCTTGTGGTGCTTTTTTGGACATGTTTTCTAAAATAAACCTTTAGACCTACAGTAAGTTTATCACATCACCTGAAATCTGATCAGTGAGTGTCACTGCTGCTAACAGACGCAAGCTAAAAACAGGCACAGAGGCAAAGGCCAAACAAACAGAGGTGGATTAGCTTCACAAGACGTAAAGGTGAACGTGTGCACAAATCATGTTTCTAAAAGGGTAAAAAAGACGACAGCACTACAGTCCAGCAACATGCAGCATGCATCTGCCATGGCACGCTACCTCTGTGCCACACTGCTGCAGGAAGAAGTACAAAAAAAAAACAAAGAGAAGAAGAGAAGGAGGCTCACGCGACATCCTCATGTCCTCTCTTGTTCCCATCAACAGCTTAACAACACACGCTCGCTGCTCAGCTGAAGCCTGTGGCAAAGTGACTCAGACAAAGGAAGCACTTTTGAAAATGAAATGACCAGTGCAGCCAATAGAGCTGCCACACAGGCGGGGGGAAGCTGTTTAGTTTCATGGGCTGCTGTGTGGCTGAATATGCTATATGTGTGTTAAAAGCTCCACTAAAGAGGCGGATAGTTTCAGTGATTTCAGCATCTTTTTAAATTATTCTGATGGAACTAGTTTTTGTTTGCAGAAAAAAAAAAAATTATCTAAAGGTGGTGACAATTGGTGCAGCCTGTGTGTTGCCAGCAGCCCATTCATCTGTGTCCTCAGCTCAGGCCCGAGGGGCGAAGGGGTGGAGGGGGTGGGTGGGGGTTCGGTGGTGTGAATTGCTTTCTGCTGCAAGGCGAGGCAGCTTCGTTTCTACAGAACATTTTAAACACAAAGGCAATTCAAAGTGCTTCACTAAGGCAAAGAAAATCAGTGGGGTTTCTCGCTGTCAAACCGTTCACATACGTGCTTCTGAGGTGAATCAAGTGACTCTAATGTGGAAGTGACGCTAGAAGTCAAATCCAATCGAGGAAAAAACACCTTGGACATTGTTTTGGTTGTCTGGCTCATTTTTTAAAATTCTTCTGTCTTAGGGAGTCAAATATTTATGAGGTTTAAGTTTTATTTCTCCATTATAATGATTTTCTAATGAGTTTTTCTTCGTCTGCACCATCTATGAGGATAAAGGGTCTTGTATGCTGAATTAATTGTAAAGCCCTCAGTGTGATTTGGGGCTACATCAATAACATTTGACTTGATTTACATTTAAAATGTATTTTTATTTTTCTCATTCGTTGGCAAAAAAATAAACAGGGCTACTTCAAGCATTAGGCCACCTGATTGAATCACAGCTCAGCATGAAGTGGATTACAGTGTTTAGTGTCTTTCAGCTTATTGTTGTGGGTTTATTTGAGCTCGTTGCTCTCATTAGAAGCAAGAAGCTGTGAAAGAAAAAAAGTTATAAAAGCTCAGTGTATGCTTCATGGCCATCTCCAAGCAGCAGACTGACCAAATTAGTTGTCAAAGCTCTACGATCTGCCATTATTGGTCAAGAACGTTTTTGTGTAGCTTCACCCGAAGGTGCCAATTTGAGATTTATTACCTGATCAAACGGTATTCACAGGACTTGATCTTTAGGAAATTCTTGTCAGATCTTGTAACATAATGTTATCATGGCACACACAACTATAAGAAACAAGTAAATGCCATGAAGCATTCGTGTAGCTGCCACTCAGAGACTCTCTGATCCAAAACAACAGTAACAGCAACAGTAAGCTCCTCCACCCATCAGCCAAGCTGCTAAATCAGAATCGAGTGCTCACTTCAAAAGAAATCTCCCTGCATTGAAAGGACCTGACCTTTGGAGATGGAGCATAAAGTCAAAGCACAGCTCTGCAGAGAGAGAGAGTTTGCTCAAGGCCGTCCTCTCTTTTAACTTTTATCTGACTGTTTGAGCTCAAATTAAACCAATGACGGGGAAAGACGAGGATTTGTCGGAGTAGCAACTAGAAACACAGAATAACATCAAGGTTTAATTTATAGATCTGTCACTTGAAAGTGCTCTTAAGTAAAATCACAAGAACATCAGACGGTAAAGCTCCTGCTGTGACATTTCTTACTCATGTTTCATGTTGCCAACAAGATGAAATGGCTAACTGATCTCACATTAGTCAAAAGCATTTGAAAAGGTTGAAAAACACAGCGAGTTAATTAACATATGATTGAGATATTCACAGAGAAAATGGCCAGAGAAAAAAATGGCATAATTCAACTTAATCCCAAAGATTAAGACGTTCAATCAAAGCCATCGATTCACTTTAATGTTCTTCTCTCTTGGAAGGCAACAACTTTTCTGATGAAACATCTTTCAGGTAAATGTTGGTAAGTGAACACTGAGAGAAATCTCTGTGGATATCAATGTTGAAGTTTTAGTGCGATGGTGTTTTTCTTTTAATCTAAATATGCACTTTTCATCTCTTTGCAACATTTAGAAGACGATTAAAAACTACCATAAGAGAGATGCACCTGCTCTGTGCAGCGTTGTTCAGGGATTTGTTTCTTTGTACATTGTCAGCCTCCCTTTCGCTGCACACTCAAATAACCTTGCATCACAGTCTAAGAGAAGCAAACTCACTTCGGTAAAACACAGCGGCAGCAGCGAAACAAAGACAAAAGCTTCTCTCTTGGGACGACCGAGAACTGACATCTGTTCTCCATTCAAAGACCGAGACTCTCGGAGGCATTCTCTTCAAGATTTACTCAACACATAATCAGACGACGATGCGCTGTTTCAATCTCATCTTGCATTCCGATTCAAGACCAAAATCAATCTCCTACTCGCAGATGTGCATGTAGGAGCAACATGATTCCTCCTCCAGTCCCCTGCTTCTCCCATCCTTCATTCAAACATGCATCCGTGGGATCCCACTGGATGCAAGCCTTTTTTTTTTTTTTTTTTTTTTGTTGCTGCCTCTTCTCCACATTCACAACACACACACTCCGCTCTGCGCCAATGAAACCACAAGCTGCCAAGCAAATGACCTGCAGACATGAAGGGGCACATGTATGCATTTATTCCCTTTTATTAGCTTATCAACATGCATGTGCAGAAACCTATACAGCGTGGCAAATGCCATCTGCATAATTCTCTACAGGCTCCAATCACAGCTAATAAAGGAAATGAAGATCCGAGGGCTGAGAAGCGCCGTGGTTCTTTAACTGAACAAGTCATGTGAAGTGTTGTGAGCAGGGAATGGCAATGAGGACGGGTGTTTTTTGTCAGGAAGAAGACTTTCATATTTTTCCAATTATGACTGTTGTAGGCAGGATTATACCAACTGTATGGCCACAAATATGGTGTTGAATAGCTTTAGTGACATCTCTATATAACAGCTAAATGACCTGCATAAGATTTATAAAGTATCTCTGCATCTACTGTTCATCTTTTTCTCTGCTCTATTCCCCTTACTTACTGCCTCTTCTGCATAATAAAAAGGCCTTAAGCACTCCTCGGTGCTGAGAAAACGGCATCTGTATCAAACCCAATTGACATTGCCACGCTTATCTGCTATATTATAAAGCCTTTAACATCTCCCTCAAGACTGACGGGATTTAAATTGTGGTCCCAACATCCATCATTTAAGGGAGGCTTTTATGCACAGCACTTAACATTGTCACAAGAGGTTAGGACACACAGCACATTCCCAGAAAGTGAAACTTATTGTGTATTGTCGGCTCTTGGGGTTGCAAATTGTGTTATACTCATGAGGCTACGCAAGAAATAAACAAGCTAGAGGGTGTAAAAACGAGATGACTGAGGATTGAAGAAAACTCTAAACTACCATAGTTTACTTAAAAAAGCTGTGCCTCCAAAGCAGCTTATTTTAAGTCTGATGTGAGAATCTTTTACAGGCTGCCATGTCTTGTTTCAGAGGCGTCTGCCTGTGACTCTTCATCACATCGAGGCAGTGATTTATCTCCTCAGACTGTTTCATTGGAGTGATTTTTAGAGGCAAAAACTGTCTAATATTTCACTTTCGCTCCATTAGTTTGTGTAACAGAAACATTTGGTGACTCTTGTGTTTTCTTTGAAGGATCAGTAGCCTCGAGGTTGGGAAACACTGAGTGACAGAACAGATGCAGGAGGATAAAGCGATCTAAAGGATGTTGACCTTTAAGTTGAATTTTTTTTTAGATGTTCCTTTAAACAGTCATTTGTACCATTAACATATTAAAGATATAGCAAATGCCATGCCAAATGCCAAATGCCAGTTTCATTTAAACATAACAGATCAATGCTGCAGCGAGTTCAGATGTTTAGACTACAATAATTCTGAAAATAAAGAACAGATGTAATAAGGATCCACAGTGAATATGATGCTTCGGATCATTTCTCTGCATGTGGACTGTTTGTGAACAGTCCTGTTTGAAATGGAGATCCTGATGCCGAGAAAGTGATGATCTCTTTCTTGTAAATAAAGGGAAATGTATATTTGTATGAATATCCTGCAAAATGCATTTTGGAGCAGAAGGATCCGTATGCTGTCAACAAATCTCTGTGCAGTTAAATTTGCGATACGAGCCTCCACACGTCTTCTTTGTAAACACGGTGTGATGCGGACGTGAGCGTCCATCCACCCCATTACTCGTAGATGAGGCATCGATTTCTGTGTGCTCGCTGCAAACTCAATTACTTCTTCACTTCCTTGTTTTTGACAAACTAAGCTGTTTTGAAGGCTTCATTGAACTCTTCTTTCTCTAAACAGCAGCAAAAACAATAGTGAACCCTCATTCCCTTTAGATCGAGGCACCGGTTGGTATCATGTCCATTTTCCATTCGCAGTCAGTTCATCCAAAATTAAATTAGAACCATCAATCTTGTTTTTTTTTCCCTACAGAATGTAATCAAACAAAATTCACCTTCACTGGGAGAATCAGCCGAGCGACTGCAGGACTTTCCACAATAACATGAAGCAGTCAGTCAAGTGCTTTTACAAGAGAGTTCTGAAGTGGCCCGTTTTAAGGAGGAGCTCACTTCAGGAGCAGCAGTTTTACTCTGAGCTTCTTGCAGATGTCTGAGTTCCTGATCGAGTCTCTGAGTTCCTGAGGATGAGCCCAAAACTTCCTGTAAGGAAACTCATTTCTGCTGCTTCATTACCTCATTCTTAAAGTGGCTACTGGAGCTAATCAAAGGTTCATGAGAGTTTTAGCATCGATCGACTGATACATCGGGAGCTTCCTCTTTGGGCTCAGCTCTTCAGGCCTATACAATGTATTTGTTACTGCAAACACACAGTCAGTCTGTGTATTGATCTAATGCGCCATCTTATCCTCACTCACTTAGGACGGAAACTTCAATCTAGATATCAAGGTGAACTCCAATCTAAACGACATCTCACAAGGTTGCAAACTGCCCCAATCTGTGCTGGAGGAGCTCGTGTGATGAAGCCAGCAGAACTTCAGCATCAGCAAAAAGCACAGATGCAATCATGTGGCCACTTAAGTGGATGCAATTCACTCTTAAGCCTCTGTTCATTGAAATGCGACAAGGATTGGTCACAAGAAATTGACTTGGCAGAGTCCAGCAGCCATGGAGAAAAGTGTGGCTTTTACCAAGAACATGGACACAAGACTCCCTCTGGTTATACAAGGGGCGGTTAGACACAGCTGGCAGCCTCAGTAGCCTGTAGTACCCCGAGCATTGTCCACAAAGCACAATCACAAGCCCACTCTTTCCACAAGGACCCTGCAGACTGGAGGAGCAAAGTGCTAGAAAGCCTTTTAGTATCCTTAGATGAATAAAGAGCTGCTTCTAAATAAGTTTTACACTTTGTCTTTGCCTCCTAAACAGACTTAGCAGCGTCTTCTACCTCATGTTTCTACACATCCCTTTCATTCTGTTTCACAAATTTGCTATTCGCATTGACGTAAATGTAGTGTTTGACTCTCTCGACAGCAGAAAATAACCTGCAGCAGCCAAATTTAAGCACTAATCGAATACCTACAGGTTTGCAGCAGAGACATTTAAATGCCTCACTGTTCTGTTTACGTTCATAGTAAATTACTGTTCGAGTCAAAAAATCACTTGTAAATAAGAAGTCCTACAGAGGCAAAATAACAACGGCAGAAAAAGATCAATAGAAAAAACAGCTGAATCCAACTGAAAGCAGAGAATTTAGATCAAATGTAATTGATTCATTCAGCCGCTGAACAGCTTCACTGATTGAACTGGAGCTTGTTTCACTTTAAGAAGTGAAGTTAAGGAGGAACTTGGAGTTGTTTGTTTGTTTAAATTTCACTGTAGATGCAGCTGTTTGTGCCTCGCCTTCAGCACACAGGACAACAACGGCAGCCTGAACACACTTTAAATCTACACATCAGAGGGTTCAGGAGGGAAACACTGCAGTGCAAAGTACACTGTTGACACCTTCTTAACCTTTTTACTGACTATTCACACACATAAAAACAAAAACAAAAAAATAAGTAGATGTATTTTTCCAAATTTAAATAAAAGTAATACCTCCATTTACTTAACTCAATATACATTTTCATACTATACACTTACATGTGAAGATGACCAGGACGGTGCGAAGCAGCAGGTCGACAGTTCTCTCCCATCTAACGGAAACACGAGCCAAGACCGGAGGTATGAGAATCTCTGCTGGGACGTAGAACTGCAGGGCGAAGGTGATGAAGATACCGAAACAGTACAGCAGCTTCACGGCCTGATACGTCCTGGAAACAGTGAATGAGAAGACAAGGTGAACTGTCGAAGAGCCACAAAAAAATGATTTTAACAGAGTTGAGTTGCAAAGTTACAGCTAAAAAAAATATCAAATTTAGATTTAGATTAGTGAAAACCTCACAGGCATTTACTCAAGACTTCATTTTTAATGTTCAAGATCCATCAGAAACCATTTAACAAGAGGACGATGAGTCAGTTCGTTGTCCCTCTGCTCATTTTTTAAACACTGAGATGCTGGTAATTATTGTCTTTGAGTTTTCAACCTCATTGAACAGCCAATCTATTTCACTAATTAGCTGCGTCAGTTCGGTCACAGGAGGCCTTTTAAAAGGCGTCTGTCTCCTGTCGCTGTGACGATAGTAACAAGTAATGAGCAAATAAATGTGATCATACTGTTTGGTTTTAGCACCTTTAATATGCCAATAAAACCAAAAATTAGCCAACAGAGAGAACAAAAAGAGAACATGAATCTGAGCTTTTTCCTCAGATAAAAGAAGAAGATTACTTTTTACTTTTGTTACTCAAAACTCAGGAAACCAGAACAGAGGAGAGGACACACACTGCAGGTTTGACAGTAAAGAAAGTTTGCTTTTTAAGATAAAATTGCTGACACACAGTGGATCTGCAGCTCTGAAGGACTTCGAAGTTCTGTGGAACCTCAGAGTTTGTTTCCTGACTGTAACGGTGAGGATTTGTGAATGTGACAAAACTCCAGCTGAGCATCGAAGCATCAAAAGACGAGAGTTAGAATCCAACATGTTAAATAAAAGGCTTAATTAGGATCGGAGTGAGATCGGAGTCTGCCTGGTTCTTCTGAAGTTGGCCACTAGATGGCATTGTAGGAACACTTTCTGTCACCATTTCTTCATTTGCATCAAAATAAACCTATACATTCAACTGTACTGTTGATGTAACACTGTTATTGGTTGCAAATAAACTGATGATTTAACTTTTTCCTGTTTTTATGTACATAAAAAGAATCTTTAAGATTTTCTTGAAAATCAGGCAGCTTTGCTATCGAAAATTACACCAAACCAACATCCAGCACCGGCAGCTTAAAGTGCACAAAGACGCTAATGACTGTTTGACAATATTTGTACTTTTCCAACCCAAAGTTTGGGGTGAAGTTAGCTTTCATTGGAAAAGATTAGTGTTGGTTCATGTGTCCTGGAAGACCTCATTGCTCCAGACAATGAGATCAACAGACAATCGGTGATGGACTTCAAGGATATGTGGAAATTAAATTTTAGACTAAACACAATTCAAATTGTACTTACGGGAAATGATTTTACATTATGACCGGACAGATATAAGCATGTTTTCAGAAGATTTTAATGATAAAAAAATGGAATTTACTGGAAAATGGAAACTCTGTTCATTGGCTGAAAAAGTTAGAATCTTTTATTTTGTTTGCTGAAAAACACACAACTAAAGGTCAGAACGGAGTCAAACCCTGCTGATCAAAGCACGTTTTGTGATCCAGTACATGTGGATGTTTTCTTACCAGCAGTTTGGCAGGTTGAGAGTGATGCTGCCTCCTATTCGATCTCCGAAGCACATGTATCCAATGGTACCGAGGCTGATGTAGAGGAAGGTGACGATGCCCATCCCCAAATACAGAACGGGCATGAAACTCTGAGGCCTCTGCATCTTGTTCTCCAGGGGAAGAACCTGCAGACAGAGAGAGAAGTTAGCAGGAAAACTGACCATAATTCATGTATGGTTTTTGAGTCATCTTCTCTGTTGACATTTGAGCAGCATGAGAAGGAACAGTGCAAAGATCTCAAAGGTAGAATAAGTCAAACAACGTTCCTGTGAGTTTTTCATTCTGAAATGTCACCTCGTCTCAGCCTGTGATGTCTTGATTTTCTGGCTCACGGATGTTTTAATGAAGGCTAAATTTCTGTTGACATTTCAGCAAAAGACCGAGGCTCTCCTGCGCTGAACTCAACACTCTGAAAAGTTTGATGTTCTGTCAGGACTCTGGATGGTGTTAATTGAATACTAATGAAAATTCTCTTTTTGCCTGCAGCTTCTTCAGAACTATCTGATCAGTGCATCTCACAGCGATGAACCAAGAGCAACGGATACTGTTCAAGCTGATATAATCCTTCTGTGGATACTGTGTCCCTGTATCTCCTCATTACGTCCTCAGTGTGGACATCAAAGTGTCTAACTAACAAACTGCCTCTTGCTGCTATCTTTAGCTGCTCTGCAACATGACCCCATCCTCAGTGAAGGAAAAATGAAGTGCCTGCACTGCAGCATCTCTTTCCTCTGGGCTGAGATGCTCCATGTTTATTGACATGAATGCCAATTCTTCTGCCCAATCTGCTTTTGACACATGACATGTGGACAGAACTGACATTATAAGAATGTTAATAACACGAGGTGAAAATGCAAAGACTCCTGATCAGATGGCATAATGTATCCAGGGACACATTTCATGTAAATGAGGTTTAGCTGTTGAGATGTTAATGTGTTTGACTCTTGCTTTCTTCAGCTTCATCGTCACATGTTCGTCATTAGTTATCAGGTCACGTACCACTCCGATCCCTTCAAAGGCAAAGATGGCTGTTCCAAAGAAGAGGGGGTAGTCTTTAGCTCTGCCGACTTTCGGAAGGTCGATGGGATACGTGATGTTCTGGAAAAGAAAAGAAAAACAAACTTGAACATTAATTTCACATTCAGCTTATTGAATGTTATAATCTAAAGCTTTGTTGAATGTTTTTATCTGACAAGCAAGTTTGTTCTTTTTCTCAATACTTGACTACTTTTCCCTCATCTTATCGTATTTGCAGTCAAGAGGCCCATTAGAATAATTTGTCATTAAATTAGATAACAACACCTTTTGTTGAGAGGACATTACTCTTTGAGACTTTTGGACTTGTTTTTTTTAAACTAAAGCTTGCAAATTACTTTAGCTTTTGATAAAATAATTCAACTTTATTGAAGTCTTTGATTGTAGCTGTGAAATAAGCAGGATAATATCAACTGCCATTACTTCAAAATAAACCCAACTGAGAGAATAAAAGATAATTGGAGTCATCAAATTCATCTCTTTTGCGCAAAGTAGGACGATCCCAGGGTCATAAAAGATCCTCCTGTTTCACAGTGACTCCAAATTAATTTTATCTGCTTTGAATGAAGCCTTCAGTCGGCTGACAGTATCTCTGCTGTAACGGGGACACCTCTTTATGATTTTACTTTGGAGGACCAAATTTGATTAACTCTCAAAATGAAGGTCAACACGATGAGCCAAAACCTTGAAACCATGATGTGGAATCACTGAGGTAAAAACTGATATTGGAGCCAACATGTAAGAACCACATTAATTTTTATTTTTACTTTCTGAAGTTAAAGGCCAAGTAAAAATACATTTAACACACCAAATCCAGCTTGGTTATAACATTTAAAGCATTTAAGCTGCAGCTTTCCAATAAGTCCTGGCTCGAGTGATTCATCAGCCACACCTTACAGGGCACATACATCTCTTTGAGCTGAATTTTTGTACAGTTTCTGGAGCAGGAAATTGCTTTTTTTCAAACCAAGACCCCTTTCTTCAGGAACACAACTGCTATATATCTACAGAGGGCAGAAGCTGCATGATGAAATACTCCATAACCCTGAAAACAGGTAATCTGGAGACTCTGTCACTATGGGTTGTCCTTTTATCCATAAAAACCCCTGAACTCAATCAGCACAGTAACAGGGAGACAGATGATAACACACACAGAGTAAAGTAAAGGGTCAAAGTGGCTCATTTAAACATAAAGTACAAAAGTTGAGACTCACCCTCTCATCTTGTATTTTTTCCTTTAATGTTATTTTCTAGATCTGAATAACTAATTATAAAAACATGCATTTTGATTATCAGCCATGTTTATGCCATGTTTTTAATGAATAATCCTATGAGACTACTACTGTTATCAATATTATGACAAGAAGCATTTAACTTAAGTAAAGAAAAAACATCTTCGGAACATAGAGGTCAGTCAAACTGCAAAATTCCAACAACTTTGAATGCATCTTCATAAACAATCACAAAAACCATCAAATGTTACGATAAAACTGTCTTTTATGATGTTTGCTTAAGGAGAGAAAGACCAAGAGTCACCTCTGCTGCAGAGGGTAAGCTCATTACAGTTATCAGCCCCAGAAATCTCCACTTAATGGAGTCTCAGATTAGAGTCCTCATGAATGCCTCACAGAGTTCAAACTGCAGAAACATCTCAACATCAGCTGTTCAGAGGAAACTGGAATCAGACCTCAATCCACAGCAGATCGAGTCATTACATCCTCTCTGAATGAACAGGTCAGAGAGAGAAATCTGGTCTTACCATGAGTGAGTAGATGTAGATGAGGACCAAACTAGCTGTCATAACCAGGTTGGCCACCAGAGAGAGGGGAGCCAGGTACTTCAGATTGGGGGTGAAAACCAGCAGGATGATGGCGGGCAGGAAGCAGAGCATGTAGAGACGCGAGTCAAAGCTCTGCACCAGGACCTGGGTCTGGTTGGTGTAGTTTGTTTGGCAGCTGAAGGTGGTGGCGTTGGCTGCTTCTACCACCTGGTGACAGCAGGGGTGGAGAGGAGCACAGACAAATGCTTCAGTTTGTGAATGACAGAAGGAAGAAAACGTATTTTACCAAAAATTTGTGTATGAGTGTGAGATCTCATAATGAGTTACGTCTTCATTTTACACCTGTTTCCTGTTACTTGTGACAATTCAAACGTAGAAAAGTAAAAATGTTTGCAACTAAAGAAATAAACTTTTGTGATAAACTGATTTTTAACTAACCCTGACCCCAAAAAGTTTTACTGTTGCAATTAAATTCACTCAATATTCTGCCAAGAACCTTTGAGGTGGCAGCCGAGGAAAAGAGACCACCAAAGAAGACAGACACCGCCATCTAGTGGTAAGAAACTGCACTACACAAATGAAGCCCATTCAGGACCACACTTCGCTTCAACAGATGAGATTTCAGGGACCAAAAAAACTCAATGCAGGAAGTTTTTTTTACTTGTTTTTGCCGAAATCTGCTCTGCTTTTAGGTATTTAATCAGTAAGAGTCAAACAGTTTCACATCTCCATCTTCAACATGGGGTCAAAGGTTGTAACAAGGTGGTAAAAAGTAAAAAAAGGAGGAACATATATATAAAAAATGCTTTGTTAGAAGAAATTTTTTAAAAAAAGTCAAATTTTTTGGTCATTTGGATATTTGAGTTTTCTAGTCTCAGAAAAACGGCAGCTTTTCTGCAAAGGAAAAGTAATAAAAGCAGAAGCATGACAGTGCAGATGATGTGCAGATGTACATGATAATGTTACAATTTCATAATAATACACTTGAATCAAGTTCCCACCAAAACTCTAACACTGTATTTGGCTTCATGCAGTAAAAGTGTGTTTCCAATCCTTTACATGTAGAACAAATGTTGGATGTTGTTTGGGTTTGATTTTTTTCTGCTGAATCTGAATGGAAATCTTTTCTTTCTGCTGTTGTGAAAGTCACTGTTATCAGTGTGCTGCTGGTGACCTCTGTATTTGTGTGGTATGTGTAAACTTTGAGTGTCTGCAGAAACCCACTTACGCTCTCTGACAGTACATGTACGTATATGGACAGTACAGTTACATAACCGTGGAAACTTCCTGGTACTCTAAAATAACCTCCGTGTGATGCTCCTCACTGTGGTAATTCCATAAGTCCATAATCAGAGCAAACAGCCGCAGGTTCAAACACACACATGTGTGCTCATTGTGTGTGTGTGAACATTGACCTGCTCTGATTTCCAAGCTGTGCAGGTCAAAGGTCAGAAGATACAGTAACTTGAATGTTATGCTGACACAGCAGAGAGCTTGGTTTGATAAGCATGAGACAACCGTTAGACGATAAGCATGAACAGAGGAAATCACTTTAAAAGGCTTTTTCAGCTTTTTTTTCCATGTCAAGTTTAGGAACAATGTCAGGCGTAGTGTGTAAATGTGTGTGTGTGCGTGTGTGTGTGATGATGACCTGCTTGATATTGTCACTGAGGAAGACAAAGTAGACGCAGCAGAAGCCCAGCTGGGTGAGAATTAGAAACAAGTTCACCGTCTGTCTGAGTGGGACAGAGAAACAAAAGAAGGTCAGAGGGATGTAATAATGTGATAAATACTGAGCCTGAACTTCAACTACAAACGCATACAGTTCAAGAACAAACACACAGCTAAAAAAGCTGTTTTAAAATTGTTTTAATATTTTTCGTTTAGTTTTAACATCTTTAAATTTTACTGTTATCATGCAAAAATGTTTAAGTGTGTACTTGGATAAACGTATATCCTTTTGTAAGGGTAACCTCTGAACTTTTTTGTTTGAACATTTGTCTTACTTTCCCCACTGCGAGTGTCTCCTCAGCCATGAAACGTTCTCCATCCCGTACTGCACCGCCTCGCCGTACGTCAGAGACGGCCTGTTTATCCTGGACGGGAAAACAGTGTCACATCTTTTAATTCACGTTGCATTCAACTGTTAAGATTAAAGTCTGCAAACATAGCAGACAAGATATACGACTCATTCTGTATTCATCTTCAGATTATATGAATGTTTTCAATGCACACTCATTCACCAAGGGGTTTTGGATTTTTAATTCCTTTTTAGCAACCATCAGCCTGAAAATACCAAGAAATAATTTTTGTCCATGTCCAGCCCCAGGTGGCAGTCATACAGTTACAGACGTTCACACACATCAGAGGCTGCCATGTAAAACCACACACAGCTTAAATCATGACTGAAAGTTGTAGTAAAACCCTTTATAGGGAAGGCAGAGCAGGTAAGACAGACATTATGAGAGAATTATTGTGTGAAAAGAGGAAGGGACGACTCTGTTTTTGCAATAAAGAGACCTCAGAAACAGGAAGAGCAGCACTTTTTCTCTGCATCCACAGACTGATTCATGACATTTCTGCAGGAGCTATTCCTGAAGCTTGTAGAAGCTCTCCATTCATGTTCTCTATCTGCTTAATCCTCTTAAACGTGGCAGGGCGGGGCTGGTGTATATCCCCACACCAACAGGGCAAAGGGCGGGAGACACCGTGGACGGGTGTGTTGACATCAGAGACAGCAGCTCCAACACACTAATAGAAACCTAATGAGCGGCAAGAGTGCACACAAGTGTGTTAAGCACCTCGGTTGTCACACTCTACCGGCTGTAAAACAGATAATGGATCGTTCTTGAGGGTCACAGGCTCGTTGGTTCAGTTACATAATCTGATGGTTAAAGTGGACTGATGAAAACACTGAATACAGCACTACTGGTGGAGCTGATCACGGGTTACAGTTACATTATGGCCTGTTTGTGGAGCAAATGAACGTTCCTGTGTGCATAAGAACTACATGTCCATATGCCTTTGATTACACAGTAGGAAAGGGTGGAGAGAGGCACTTAAATAGAGTGTAATCTGTCAGCCAGCGACAGCAGCTAAGTCTATGTTGGCACAGCGGACGGCTAAAGTGAACAAATGACGACTAAAACAGGGCAAAGCTGTGGTTTTACAGCACACACAGCGTCAGATTATTTGGCAAAAACAAGCCACAGTGGACCTGCTGGGAGTGAAAGGAGGCAGAGACAAGAAATTATCTTCAGGCTGTGATTTGGAAACAAACAACTACACTGGAAGAAAAAATAATTTAAAACCCCACAGGAAAGAAGTTTCAAGTGAACACACTCTCAGCACCTCCACTTGTTTTTTTTCTGTCAAGTTTAGTAAAAAATATTCTACACTGATCAAAACACTCCAGTATCAGGAAGCTTCTGCCCCCCAGAGAAGAGGAGGGAACTTCTTGATAGAGTACTTTTTGATTAAAGTTTTTCTGTTGGATTGATTAATTTGTAACAGCACTTTAATATGTCTGATTGTTTTGCAGACAATGCTGTTAATCAATGAGCAAGACAGCATTATGGTAGAAATGAATTTTCAGGATTTATAATAACTAAGTAATTATTGATATAGAGATTTTCTACCTTAGTGGACAAAGCGGAGCAGGTCTGACCATCAGGAGCAACATGGAGTTTCATATGTTGCTCAAGAGCACTTTGAACTTGAACCGTCAACCCTGCAGCCAACCAGTGATTCTCATAACACAAGTCACAGACGTTCACAGTGGATTTTTTAAAGGCTGCTATAACAACAATATTATTCATAATGCCCTCATCCATGACAAACTTGTTGACCTCTAATCAAAAGTGACCTTTATTTTTTAAAAGATTACTTATTTAGTTAATAACTGAAACCCAAGACGTCATATGTGTAGCTGGAAAAAGTGCTGGCATTTGTAGAATAAAAAGAGTGCGCTGAGAAAAAGCTAAAGTTAAATCCCAGGAGACCGCGGCTGCACTGCATTATGGTTTGTTAAGACGAGCGAGCATAACCACTACATGAGGCCTTTGTTGTTTACTTGTGAGGTGGAGCTGAAATGATTTGCGATGACATTTAAGAGACAGTTAACCCAACTTTACCCCCCCGGCAAGTAAGTCAACACAAAAGAAACCCAGAGCAAGGAGCAGTTTTTCAAGAGTTAAGACTTTCAGGGTGTTTTCACTCACTTTGCACTGAGGTGGTGTGAACATTTCACCAGCAGCCTCATACAGTGGACTGCAATGACCCCCATAACCAGCAGACTGATGGGTCCGAGCTGCACAGAGAAAAGCAGAAATAACTATTAGTTGTAGCTCTACTTTTGCTGATATGCAACATCTTGTCCTTGTCTCAGAGGCTTCTGTACAAATGTTTCACTTTACAAAGACAGAAGTTCAAGTTCCTGTAAAGTAATAATGTGAGATGGACATGTGACTGGAGAAAAACTGCACATCCAGCCTGTCTCACTTTGACCACAATCTCTCATTTTGGTGCAACATGTAAATGATTACAAACCACAACAGAAGCTCTCTACATGATTCTGTGAACAAGGGTCACACGGAGAAAAAGTGCTGAAACCTGAGAAATACTAGTGAAAAAAAATTTAAGAAGATAAAAAACACTTGTGACAACTGAGAGCACCATTTATTTTGATTTCACTTCAACACAACTCAATTAGACACCTAATCTTCAGTTATGAATATATTTTGACTTAAATACTAGTAGCCCCAAACTCTAAACTGCATTAGCAGACAAGAAAAACATACTTCACACCACAAAAAGAGGCTGACAGGAGGCTAACTGTAAAAACTCTTCACACAGTCAAACACCAGCCTAACCACAACTTTCCCATGTCATGAATACCTGACAGGACTAGGAACAGAATCTAATTGTGTGTATCCAGAAAAGTCACATGATCTGATAATCAGATGTCTGTGTGTACTCACCACCAGGCCTGCGTTTTTGACAGCCAGAGGCAAACCCAGCAGCCCTGTACCGATGTTTCCTTTCAACAGGTGGATGAGAGTCTGACAGAAACTGGAGAAGAAAGCCAACAAGTTACACATGTATTAGAACCAGACCAACAACTTTTTTTTAGTGCATTCAAAACGTTTATTTAAACACTGTTAGTACTAACTGTTGGCTGTTGAAAGCATATTTAATTTAATTTCTTAAAACCCCAAAAACGGTGTGTAAAACATGAATGAAACGTTATGCAGGATGAATAACTTGAGGACAAAACATTAAATGTCTAACCTTACAAAACCTCTCTAATTTTTTTGTAAATATATGTTTATCCCGTATTTGATACCAGGAAGATGTGTCAAAGCCTGCAAAGGTGTGTCATGTTCCAAAAACACTTGTTTGGAAAGTCCCACAGGTGAACAGGTTTGTCGGTAACAGGTGAGAGTATAAAGATTGGGAATCTTAAAAAAAGCTCAGTCATACACCAGCAAGACTGGCATGAGGTTGACCACTTTGTAAAGACATGGTTTGATAAAGGATGTTACTACATGAGCTCAGAAACATTTTGTAAAACTGTCCTTAAATCAGTTTGCCTGCAAATGATTTCATTCGTTTTCACTTGGATTTTTAAAAAGTGTAACCATTTTTTTTAAAATCAGGGTTATAATACTTACGAGGTTCCCGTTCGTTCTCCGATCCTCTCATAGTGACGTTGAGGTCTGGAAGGTCCAGGAGGAGACGGACAAAGTGCATCCATTTCTGATGGGTTTTGGTCAGAGAACAAAGAACCTGAGGCAACAGAGAAAGAGAGGAAGAGAGGGAGAAAGGAAATAAATGAGGTTTGGTTGGTTAAAAGACATGAGCAAAAATTATTTTACACTGGATGTGGATGTAAAGTTGCTTTTACACATATTTTTTACGAACGTGTGGAAGACTATTGATGGCTTTAACAATAAAATAAACCGTTTGGTGTTAATGTTTTTATCTTTTCCTACTTGTCTAATAATAAACCTGGACAGAAAGCTGATTTTTAGTGAAAAAAAGCTTGTACGCAGCTCTGCTGTGGAGAGAACTGCCAAGTGAGCAGAGAAAAACAGTGAGTGTGAGGCTCAGCTCAAACTGCTTGAGTCTGGAAACGACTGTATCTCCTGAATAAATGTACTGATGCAGAGAAAAGCAGCCTCACAACAAAGAATGACACCTGTAACCGTGGTAACTGTAATCATAAAACAAAGTAGAGTAACGATATCTTGCAAAACTTTACCTACTTACACTTAAGAAGGCAAACAAGTCTTAAGACAAAACTGCAGCAAACACTTACATTCAAGAAACAGATCTTACAGACATGGAGGACGACACAGCTGCAGCTTCTCAGTGTGTGTAGAAGTGAAAGAGTTTGTCATGCAAACACCATCCACACACACACACACCCACCCTGAACAAAGTCACTTCACTATGTGAACACAAACATACGCTGCTGTTGAGTTCACTGGGCCACTAAGCATCACAGCTAACGCTTGCATGGGTGTAGCTGATCCGAGGGGGCGGGTCTATACACTTTGTATGTATTCAGAAACTCTATTTGGACCCAGCCCCAGCCCCCCCCTCCCCAGAATGCTCAGAACGCAAAAATCATCGCATTGTCTGTGATAAACTTTAGACTAAAACATGTTGACAAAACCACTAAAAAGTAACTAAAACTAATATAAATATCTGTCAAAAGATTTGGACTAAATCAAAATTAACAATGATTTTTATAACATTAAAAACACTTTAACATTTTTGATTTGACTGTTCGTCATTTTAAAATAGAAAAAGATATCTTTGACTACAAAGTGAACAAGAAGCCCCGCAGCTACGACACTTAGTTTCTGTTTGTTTTGTAGTTCATACAGACGAGCCACAGCTTTAGCACACAGACTGTTTGGCTTCAGCTGAGTTTACCTTCGTCTCTAGTGACTCTCATTGCCCTTTGCAAGCACAGAGGAACTGTTAGGGCATATTCTAGTGTAGGAGGGATGATGGCAGAGTATTCTTTGCTTAATAAGTGGGCAGAATTTCTACTTACAGTGTGAAAACTAATACTCCAGTGAAACTCAGGTCTGTCTTTTAAACTCACAGTCCCATGATACAAAACCTCTCAGCTGGACTCCCTTTGGCATGACAACAAGCCTGAACGCCCCCTGGTTACTGCACAACAAATGAACTCAGTGTTCATGTTGTTCAAACATGGTTTTTAGCGGACCATGCACACAGTTTAGTTATTCTATTTCCAAAAATCTGAAAGACTCAAAATAGAAAATAATTTGATGCCTTTGACCAAAAATGCACTCTTATCATTGCTGTGAGGACAAAGGGATCTCTTCCTTCTCTCACGTCATGGAGTAAATAAATCACATACACTGCACCTTTAACACCTGTTAAATAATTTGTTGTTGTGATATGAATCTTTCGCCAAAGACGCCAGCTGCGCTGAAAAAATGCTGCGATGATTCAGCGTCTACTGGGATTACATATAATCCCACTGCGTCTATGTGGGTTATTCTGCATGTGCCATATTGAGATTACAATCTTCCACTATTGTTTTTCTAAGTTTCTGATCCAAGGAGGCAATATATTGTTATTCTGACAATAGTAGAGAACTTGATTTTCATACCTTCACCTCTAATGTCTACATCGCTGGAGGCCATCATATTGGGTCAGGTGGTTTATGGGACGGCTGGGCGTCAGCGCTCCCAGCCTTGCCGATCCTAATGCTGGGTGATCAGGAAGTTCAGCATCGACTGCTCACTGCAAAACAAGGAGAGCAGTTCAGTGAAAGACTTCGGCAGCAGCAGGGAAACTTGATCACTGACTTCGCCATGAAAGGAAGCAGATTATGTTCTTTCAGGTAAAAGTTCCTCCTTTTAAACAGTGAATGTCAGTTATCATCAATAAATTTGAAATCTATGGTGAGTTGGAGTTCACAATGTTAGAACTGTAAAGATTCAAAGGAAGTATCATTTATTAAATATTTGCTTAAAATCTTGCAGTAATCTGGACTTGCAGCACTGACAGGAAATGCTCTGTCATCTTAAAAGCTGACATAAAACGTAGCTAAGTTTACAGAAAACAATTACTTTCTATTTTCGAGACAATAAAAACACACACAAAAAAAACACAATAAAGCCTGAGGGCCTGTTTATTTTACAGTCTCTTCAGTGTGATAATCACAATAAACTCTCTCTAATGCATCATAATCGGTTTGTCATTATGAGAAAAACATTAGAGCTCCATTTAATAAGAGGCAATGCTCACATGAGGACGTGCAGTGATCAAGACTCTGTCAGCTTAAGGACTGACAGTCTGATGTGCTGGACGGTCTTTGAGCAAGGCACTTATCCCCATCGCATGACTTAGCCAAGACGTTACATAAGAGCAGCATGAGGGCTGTTTGTTCAGACAGGGATGTGAGAACTGTGGAAGAGTGTACTTCCTTTAACTCCACCTCACTGCATACTTAGTATTGCATTATACAGGAAAATCAAATCATGGACATCTTACCAGAAAAGAGCTTCTGTGAATATGAAAGCTTCATACATATGAAAGTAAATTTAAAAGGTGCTGCTGAATTCTCCTTTCAGGCGTATATCCTGTATTTACCTTACATTAACACAGCAAACTTGTTTTCTTAAATGCCACATACGTAAACTCAATAATGGTATTTTACAGAAAAAAAAACAACCAGGCCTCTTATGTTCAAAACCAGCAGAGGAGAGGCAGAAAAGATATGGGTGACTTCAACAACAACTTCACAGTAACCACAGGCCGGCCAAAGTGTCTTGATTATGGGCAACTCAGCAACTTTCACAACATGCTGTGACAACAGAGGGCCAAACTAAGCACCATGGAAATGCAAATTTATCGCAACAGCACATCAAACTGAAACAGAAAGATGTCTGGTATTTTACTAACAATGATTCATCTGTTAATAAATGATCAATAACATATAAAAATCATCATGTTTTTATTTATTGATATGTACTTCTGTTCCCTTACAATGCAACCACACTGACAAACTAATTTACTTTGAAGAGAATCAAACTTTTAAGATTATTTAAGAACCATTTAGAGAACATAATCAGCCAATTAATTTACATTCTACTGTTGCACTAGTTGTAATAGCAGTGGGTAGGTATAAAAATATTACTTTCTATTATTATTATTTAAAGCTACTCTCTCAGAACAGAAGAAACGACATTTTCAAAAAGATGCAACAAGAATAAGTTGTACTTAATTGGGCAATATTTTACTAAGTGACAGTAAGGCTGATATGATATGCAACCAAATGCTTTTTTGAAATAATTGTGTCCTTTTTGCATGACATGTACTTAAATACAAACATTATGCAAAAATGGTACATCAAGCAAGACAGGATAAGGTTTGGTAAACAGTTTGTTTTTCTTTATGCTCTCAGCAACAGAGTACGACGCTTTGCTTCATTTTTTAATAAAAAACGGTAATAGGTCATTTCATTTCCAGTGACAAACACTACCTGAGGTCCAGGTGTTGGGCGACCCTCCCATTCAAAGGTCTGATTGCAAATATTAAGACAGATAGTTGATGCATATCTCAGTGTTTACAGATGATAAGCTGACACACGGCGCATTCCGGGTTTGTCCAGGGTGCGGCCAAACCCAAGCTGTGTTTATCCTTTTACAGTTTCTCTTTAAAGTTGTAAATCTAGAGGTGTTGTGCTTTCATGACAGCACAACAACAACATACATACAACACAGACCGACCGGATTTTCCTGAAATCTCATCAGAAAGAGCAAACAACCGGTATAAAAACATCACCGACCGGGAAACTACACAATCAGAGGAGCTTATGATTAATTGAGTTGTGCCAAGAAATCTGTTAAAAAGGGTTGTGCAGACACGGTTTCATGTTTGTTGCTATTTGCCTCTCAGAATGACACAAACAGACAAGGAGGACAGGAGCTAGCTAGAAATATTAGCCTCAGGTGAGATCTTAACAAGAATGTAGCTACACAGTACTAATGACATGTTGCTTATTTAAGACAAACAGCTTATTTTTGCTGTTCCTATACGAAACAGCTAAGCTACTGTTTTGTATCACAAGCCTAAGGTTTATGTTAGCCGACGTTAGCTATATGTTCCGATGCCATCTTTGTGTCCGTAAACACCCAACATTTCAGCTCGCGGCTACTATTAGCTTACCTCTGTGAAGCCGTGTGTTGTCTCTCCTGCCCCGAGCTCGGCTTTACCTCACCGCAGACCTCTTATTTTCATATCAGAGTCATATCTGGTTTGAACACAGCCCGGTGACACCGCACCGATTGAACGCAAAACAGGAGTCAGTCTGCTCGGCTCTCTCTGCGTGTCACAGCGCCAGCGGTGTGCTCACGTGACCCGGCCGAGGCCGAAGTGGGTCGTGCCGTTCGACGTGCTGTTGCCATAGATACGGATTATAACTTCAACTATAGATAGATAAACTAGTTCTTACAGTAAGTACATTTAGCATGTCGTTATATTTAAGCTAACTCTGACATATTTTTCCACTTGTCCTGGAGGAAAAAACCATCTAATCGTGTCCGATAGACGGAAATACAGACAGGGAAACATGTAATTTACTAAACCCACCAATGGTAGTAAATATATACTTTACTGAAATAAAATTTGCTTATTTAGAATTTGAAACAGCTTTTAATCTTTATCTAAATTTTGTTAATCTTGTAAAATTTGGCGTCATTACTGATGGAGCTTTTATTTTGAAACGCTGCTGCGGATTGAAAGCGCTTAATTTGTGAACCGGGGCGACCAAACTGCATGGAGACTTCCTCAAAGGCTTTTAACGTAGATTTTCTTCATTCATTCTCTCAGAAAACTACTCAGATAACTCATTAAAATGAAATAAATAACACAATTCGTAATAAAAGGAGAGACTCCCAGTCAAGTCACTTCGGTGATGGCTTGCTATGCGTCATTTCCGTAAGCCAAAATAAAAGGAAGAGTGAAGTAACTTTGCATTAAATTATTTAATCAAACAGTAAAACATTTATTTATTTATAAAAACCGATTTTTTAAAAAAATTGACTCAAAAAGTTGCAAAATAAATATGTTTCCACCTCAGTTTATCTACAAATAATGTTTGTATTATGTGATTTTTTTTCCAGTTCCGGATATCCTGTTTCTCCGTTGATCAGCGCTAGCTAACGTTAGCTTAACACTGACAGGTTGACCAGGCAGTGAATCTTTCTTGAGTTTTTCTCAGTCAGTCAGAGGCAAAAGTCCACAGCTGATTTGACAGCCGGGTGACTCCACATCACTTCCAACATGACTGTAAGTTACGACGGATAATTGAGCTAAATTAAGACAACATTTACTCTCCGCACTGCTGAATAGCAAGCAAGCTAACTTAGCTTTAAAACTTGCTCTAGTTCTCCCATGTAATGTTAGTTCAGTGGCGACAGTCGCCTTTATTGATCACACAGTTCGAGGCCAGGGAAAATCGATTCTGTGTGACGACTCGATTGAGCAATAGCTTGAACTGGGCAACACATGAAATTGGTTGCAGCATAAATTTTATAGTTCAATAAAAACTGTTCAGCAAGTGCAACGTTAACTAGCTAGAGCTAATGGTATGCTAGTTCTAACATCACAGTTCAATTTATGGTAGCTTTCATGATAGTGGTAGTTACTTAAGACCCTCATTCTCATATTTCTGCTTTAGAGAGTAATCTTGAGTTATTGTACATAGATATTTTTTTTAGCTCAGGCGTTGTTGAAATAACATTACATTTCACGAAAACATATCTGGGACCCACTAACTCAAAAAAGCAGTGTCAGTGACACATTTGAGTAACAGCACATTATTTAATCTGTTTTTACCAGAAGCACGAGTTTGAGGTGGCGATGACCTGTGAGGGATGTTCAGGTGCTGTCAACAGAATCCTCAGTAAGGTGGAAGGTGAGACTCAGAAATCCTCTAAATCTTACTATTCTTCTCCTGTAAAGGGAAAGAGAAACTAAACACAGATGTTTTCACATGTCTTTTACTTGTTTGACTTCTCAGCATATCTTGCATTCTTAGAGTATTGGATTTTGGCAAGTAAAATGTTAAGTTGAAGTTCTCCTTTATCGGTCCCTGAAGGAAAACGTGTATTCAGTCCATACAAAGTATAAGAAACAGAAGGCAGCCACTGTGCAGCACTTTTTAATTTGAGGCCTTAACTATAAAGCATGTCAACGCACCCAGGGTATGTTTTTTGGTATATGGCTTAACTCAACCTCACAACCAATGGCAAACATAGACACATCCACTTGCAGAGGCATATTTTACAAGTGAAGAGCAAACTATATGGTGTCAAACACATAATAAAGTTACAGCTGCAAGACGGATGAAGAACAGCTGGCAAATGTGTGAATGCTTAAGTCTAATATTATCAATGCAAAGACAGTGACAGAAATGCACATTCATGGGTTGGGTGCCGGGCAGGTGCTTACTTGCATAAAATAGATAAAAGAAAACACCCTTGTTGGTATTGATTTTAAAAACCCATATTGCCCTTAGTTTAACCCCAATTTAAACTTTTTAAAGTTGGTTGTAACTACAGTTTTGTCTTTTTAATGTTATAAGTGTAAAAATAATCATAAAAAGAGAATTTTCGTAGCTCTCCCTTCAACAATACATTTAACACCAGTTCCATAATTTCTTAACCCCATTTTTTTCCTCAACAACTCCACAGCTGCTTTTTATAACTAATGAAAAATGATAGATTAGTAAAGCTGAGGCTTGTTTGTTTAAAAAAAAGAGCTGCTGCCCTCTACTTCCTCTTTCTCCAGAGAGTCAAGTAAAAGTGCAGTTTAAAAGCTCTCACAGGCAGCTTGCATCACACTCAGAACTCTCATGACTTCTTGGCTCTGAATGTTGAGTCAGCCAAACCGTCACCTGATGCAGTGAGGCTTTTTTTTTCCTTAAACTTTTTTTTGGAGTAATTCAAAGTTATTTTGAGTACCTGAGTGGTACTTATACCTTCTTGCTCTTCCACAGCTCACAGCCTGAGCAGTGGTGTTAAGGCAAGAAACTTGTTTTAATGAACACACTCTGTCCTCAAAGTAAACACTTTCCTTCAGCTTCAATAATGTTGTCAGATCTCATCAATTTGTTGAAGTAAACCAGTGAAAAGAGTAACTTTAGACCAACTATAGAATCAGAGCCTCTTTTGGTGAATCCTGTTCTTTGCGCTAAGTGTCATTGCTCAGAACACCTCACAGTGTCTTCATGCCGATTGCATGTTTGCGTTAAACAAAGTGTTTCTTTCTCCCTCTCTGTGCTCTCAGCTGTGAAGACATTTGAGATCGACCTGCCGAACAAACTGGTTTGGATCGAGTCGGACCAAGACGCGGATTCTCTTTTGCAGATACTGAAGAAATGTGGAAAGGAGGTCAAGTACAAGGGCACTAAATGAAGGAATCTTCCTCCAGTATAACAGCTGACATGGTGGAGGTGAAGTGCACATAGATTTATATTCATTTTTCAGCAGATTTATTAATGATTCCCCTGAACTTTGCCAAAGTCTGTACTTTTTTTTGACCACAAGAAACAAGGGAGAAGTGAAAGTGTAATGTAAATTCACATTGATCATATAAGTGCTTCAAGTCACAACTGTTTTCTCTATCAGCTGTTCTGTTCTGTATTTACACATCTTATTGCATGGATTTGTTCACTTCTCTCATCTGTACCTGTGTATTTTTTTTAGGAAATTATTGCTGCTGAGTCAAAGTGAAGATTAAATCCCGAAATTCAAGTTCTGCACCTGTCAGGATGCATCTGATGGATCCCCGTGCAAAAATCGCTCAAACGCACAAAAACCTCCTTGGATGCAGATCTTGTCTCATAGTTGTGAAGAAAAAATTGTTTCTTTTTATGTTCAGCACTGTGCTCGGCATCCCCTAATTGTGTTTGTCTTCCATGTGATGGAGGATGAGGTGATATTGATGATGTTGCTCCCCCCCCCATAACGATGGCCTGGATAATCAATCAGCAGTCTCCAACGTGACTCAGTTCAGTATGCTGAATTACCTGTTTACCTCGATTTTCAGAAAAACAGTTTATCAGCCTCCCTGAAACTTTACATTTCGTAAATTTGCAGAAATGTTTCATGCTCAGTTTACTTATTTGATTAACGAACAGACAGCACAAGACAGGGCTGCACAGTAACGCCATTATACTCTTAAACATGAACTTCAGCTGTAAAATACAAAAAAATCTGGACATGCAACTGGAATTTTGAAGCATAGTTGCCATGTTCATTTAACTGTGTTTGCAACTCTCTTTGCTGCAAAATTAAACACCAGGAAGCTTTCTTTGACACATTGCTGTACATTCCCTGGATTGTAAAAACATGCTGCGAACAATTGGCTCTGTTTGCTCGAACCGTGACTCAGCATTATCACATTTATGGAATTTGACATTATGAAAAATCAACCCTGGAAGCTCCATGTATGAACAGGTCTGCAGACCTGCACCAAGGAGGAAATGCAGTCTGCCTCTCTTCCCTTCAGGGACCATCTGCTGGACTTGACTTTGTAAAACAGCTTCCTTTGAGCTTCACCGTTTACACTACTGTAATCACAGGTCAAATATATCATGAAGATTGATATTTACTAACATAGTATTTTTTTCTTGTAATTAACTCTGCTTTTCTCTCACTTTGGGGAGAAAATAACCACCCTGTCTTGTGCTTTTCATGTCGTCTTATGTATTGTTAACACACAGGAGAATTAAATAAAGAAGGAAATTCTGCCTCATTAGATCAAAGTTTACTGTTTTATTGCCTTTTCTGCATCTTACCGACACTCACTCAGGTGATACTCATAATAAAACGATTTTTTGAAGCATTAACTAAAAACTCCAGGTACTGAAAAAAGTGCTTCCTATTGTTAAAAAAGGATCATTTTGCAGGAATCACAGATAGTCTTTGTATACTTTGTTTGTTGTGGAATGTCAGCAAGTCTTTCCTCAGAAAATGAGAGGGAATGAAAACATGTATGTATTGTTTGTGGACATAAACATATTATAGACAGCTGTGTGTGCTTGTATGCCAAATCAGTCACCAACATAAATGTTGATAGTGTACTTTTATGCAGATTCTGGGTATGCATGATGTCAGCACAACTTTTACAACCTAAAACATGACCAACAGTGAAAAGAAACCAAGATAGTAGTTAAACAACTTTCCCTCACTGCAGATCATTTAAAAAATTCCTCATATAGGATATCCACTCTGGTTCATAAACACTCTGTTTTATATCATATCCATCTGTGAGAGGAAATGTTAACCTATAGGTAAACTGTCTCTGTGTCCTGATGAAAACTGAACGTCTCCCTGCCCCCCGGCCCTAAACTGAAGGTGTGAAAATGTTCAGGTTTCATATTAGCTCCGTGGTTCATCCACCAGGAGGCGCTGTGTGATCAAGATGTTCACACTTTCTTGAAGGAGTATTAATTGTTTGAAGAAACCGCAGCATTTGCCTTCTCTTTCAGCTGTAACTTCTTTTCCCTAATAAACCCAAGGAGAGAATGTCAAATAATAAAAAAAGTGAGAGTTTATTTCTTTATTTCATTCTTGTTTCACATTAAATATTTTGTAGCACAGTTTCCCTTTTTCAGTGTTCTCTGCTTTTCTTTCAGTTCTTCATATTGAAGATTTTAATTAATCAAATCGTGCTTTTATTCTGAAACACACAGTGGTGTGATTTCTGTCAGATGGGGATAAAGTTTTAATATTCAGATGGAAGGAGCAGGAAGTTGAGGAGACTCCTACATGAATATAGAGTTTCAAACTGAGATCCTGATGTCCGACACGTCACCAGCTGTCAGACCTCAGTGATGAAATGCGGATATTAGACTCGGTCGTTCCTGGTCAAATCAGGTCGAGCAGCGTTGAGGAGGAGGAGGCCACAGCAGATGCAGAAGGTCCAGCTGAGGTGCTTCAGCAGCTCAGACTCCTGCTGTTCGATGGACATGAAGAAGATGATGACAACACCTGCACTGAGAGCAGCTACAGAGAGCTAACAACACTGCTTCATTAAGAAAGATTCAGCACAGAATCTAAACTTGATGTTCAGAGAAAACACATAACAGTTGTAGATATTTTCTTAACTACTGCCTGCGATGTGCTCTTTTTTATAAAGTCACAGTTTTATGTCTGTATGAGCCGTTATGGAGGACTGTCGCTGATTTCAGGATCTCCCTGATACATGGTAGTGTTGTTCAATGACACGTGTCTTGTACCAGAGATGATGTTAAAACCTTCTTTGTCATGGTCAGTGAAACAGCAGACACACTGTAGCTGCCTGCATGGACAAATACAAATATTACACTTAATATGGTTGTAAATACAATCATATCTGCTCTTTCACTTATCCGTATGCACGAATCTCTTTAATAAGTCTCAGGGGCTTCGACACAGAGGAAATCATGTCTGCTTCCTTTGCCTTCTCTGGCTGAGTTTGACAGTCTCGGGCGACGCCTCTGATGCCATGTTGAGTAACACTTATGTATCCTGGAGGTCTTTCCCTGCTGCATGATCCTCACATGTATGTCAGTCATAAACTGTGAAAAATCTGTGTCAAGAGCCTGACATGAACCTAATCTGACAAAGACTTCATTCTGGAATAAATTTGCCTCATTATCTGTGACATTAGCACATGCCAGACTCGGCTTCGTGTGTCACCCTCAGCTGCCACTTCGTATGTTGAGCTCTGTTAAAGCGGCTTCAGCTTGTATGAATGCATGACATGTCGCATAAAGCATCTGTCACGCTGGGTTAATGTTTGAACATGCACATATTTAGCATGTTAACATGATATGATGCTAGGGTGTGAATTTAGTAGTTCAGTTAAAAAATGTATAATTTAGCGTGTTTAGCATACTAGCATGATAAAAAAAATTCATTTATTGAGGTTCACTGGTTCAAGCTCTGCATTTACGGGCAATTTTTAGATACTTAACATGCCAACTTCTGTGATTTTCTGCTAAACTACTTTACATCTGAACTCCACTAGGCTACATTTTGAAGTCCAATATTGTAGCCTACTTTTTGCTTATTTGCTTATTTATTTGACAACATTATTTGTTGGTTGTTACTGTGCAGATTCAGATTGTTATTATGAAATGTGGATGGATAATGGATAATGGATAATTGGATAATGAATTATGGTGCAACATTATAGATTAAGCTACCTGGCAGTTAATTAAGTAGTTAACTGCTACGGGTATCAATTAAGCAAAGATCTGATGAGTTATAATCTCCATAAATAAACAGTGACATCATGGATGATGGCTGGTTGCAGCAGCAGCAGCAGCAGAGGGCACAGAGTCCCTCGCTGGCCCCCTCAGTCTGAACCAGCCACTGAGCCAAACAGAGACTCATTGTATACAGCACAAACTCCACAGATAACAGGGTTGTCTGCACAGGCACTGGATTCCTCAGAATAATTCTCTCCCACACACACACACACACACACACACACACACACACAAACACTGGCTCTCCTCAGTGCATCTGACAGTCTGCATTCTGGATAATATTTGTTAATTTGTATTTACTGGAAAAAAACTGCAGTCTTCTGGAATCAGTTGAGTTTTTTTTAAAAAAGATTTTCCAGACAAATAGTAGCTTCTTGTAACAATTATGAAATAATACTGAATAAAAATAGAGTCTGTTAGTTAACATTTCAATGAAAACGTTGGCTGAGTCACTGAGACACTGTTGTTGTGCATGCTGGATGT
>JAPZDV010000026.1:24460728-24472184 GCA_029814665.1 Acanthurus lineatus
AGCTTGTATGCTTTTGAAGTCTTGTGCTCACCTGTAATCAGTGGGTTTAATGTACAGATGTCCTTATACTTTTGGTCATGTATTATAGACTGTGATTGGCTGCCATTTTAAACCATCTCAGACTCAGCTCGTCAGATTTGACACAACTTTAATTGTGAGCCGGACTGTCATCCTCAGCTGTATTAGACTCATTAACACACACATATACACACACTCTGTGCTCAGCCGACCGCTAACAGGTAATATACGTGTCTATTTGTGTGTGTGTGTGTGTGAGTCCCATGGGTTGGGGTGAGGGTGGGGTGAGGTGTATTTAGGGCTGTAAGATCCTGTCCGTTGTGCCAAAGCAAACACAGCCATCACCAGGAGGTTAAAGCCAGCAGGGAAATGTGCAGTTTGACTGACGAGAGCAAACAGTCAGGAGACCCTGCGGCTTCACATCTCTCTGGGAGTCTCTGCCGTATATTTCCTCTCTGTTTGGTGAAACTCTATCATCCCGTTCAAGCTGGAAATTCATGTAGAAGTTGCACATAATTCACATCATTGGAAACATATCATGTATATGTACTTTTATTGGAATTACATCCTCCACTTTTCTAACTGAAGAGAGGAAACAGGATAATATACAGGTCTTAAGTTTACTTTATTTGCACATGATTTGTTGAAAATATTATTCCTCTATGTCTGAAAATAAGTGTTCCTATCTGGATCTGCCTGCCTGATCTTGTAATTGCTTGTTTTTTTACAACCATTGGATGTGAATTTGCACATTTCCTGTTGGAGTTGAGCCTGAATGTGGCGCCACAGGAGAGGCAATTTTCTTATCTGAATTGAAAGGTTTTATTCTTAGTGGTTTATTTAGGACATTTCACGCTGTTTATTAGGCTCAGCTTTATGTTGGCAGAGCTGTTTCAGTCTCACGCATCAGTTTAAACCTCAGTGAGTTTCAGCTGTGGTTTTAGCTGGATGCTAATGCTAACATTTTATCAGCATGCTTACACTTTGTATGTTTGTGTGCATTTCAACAAATGCTGAGATGTTAATATCCTGATCATGACTATTGCTTTAGCATGATAATGTTAGCATGCTATCATTTAGCATGTAAGGTTTCCTAAATTGGTGTTTCAGCAGCACAGTGTTTAATTTTAAAGTTCTTTTAGGTGTTTTTTTTTAATATCCTAGAAAGAAATTTATGGAAAAGGAAGGTTCTTGGTTGATAAAAAAAAAAGAATCTGGAGACATGAAATAATTACATGTGCAGGTCATTAAAAAATGTGATGAGAGCTTACAATTTAAAGCTCCCTCTCTGAGAAAAAACAACCTTTACTTTGGCTTAAATTGAGTCACAATCTCAAGGAAAATTGTTATAAAGGATAATAAAACTACTTGTAAACTTTTGTGAGCACTGTAGTTTTTATTGCACCTTCATGTCACAAAAATATTTATAGTCTTCCAGTTTTTTCATACTGACTGCTCAGCAAAAACTCGTTCTGAGCCAATTTGTGTCACTTGATTTTGCAGTTCTCACTGATGCCACCGGGCCGAAATCATCTCTCAGTTCAGAGCTGAGGTCACAGGCCTGGTGTGTGTTCCTGGTGCTTCAAACTAACAGATAAGCGAACAGGAGAGACGTCAATCAAACATCAGCCCTCACACAAGCTGTGATGAGACAAATCAAGTCCGGTTCAAACATCAAACAGCTGTGTGGCTTCACCACAGCTGTGTTTGGACTCCGAGGCTCAGCTCCTTTGACTCGGCTGTAACACGTGGCACGGACGACGCTGAGGCATGTTCAAGAAAACCAACAACACAAAGCCATGCGTCATTCTTTGTTGCCCGGTTCAGCTTCCTTGTTTTGACGAGTATGAAGACGATTCCTGATTTGATTTGCATTCCAAGTGTAAGAGTGGCTGAATCTGGATGAGATAGCTCCGAACGGGAGTGGAGGAACAGATCAGACTGGAATGCGATACGGATTATCTAGAATTCCTACAACCGGCATGATTTTGTCTTTATTTGTCACATACAAAGAGATGCATGTAATGTACAAACGCATGGAAAAGCACACAAACATACGACGATGAGGAGATGGATAAAGCCTGAAAAAGCATTGAAAGCAGAAGAAAAACAGCCTCTCAGGATCACATGAATCATGTTCGTACCTGCACATGAACACAAACACGTATACATGCACTGTATGTGGTTTTATCTGATGGCTTTATCTGATTGGGGGGTTGAAGCTGCACCGGCAGAATCTGTTGCCACAACCGAGAAGACGGTGTAACAAGCCTGTAATGGCAAAGACGCTCACAGGAAAAAAAAAAAAGATTAATTACCCTAATAAGTAGAGGCTGTAATGTCAGGTTTGGCCCTGGGCTGATGCTGCACAGCCGTGACTGATGAACGCCTCGTCAGCAACTCTGAACCTGCTAAATGGTGTAAATGTTCACTCCTGCTCCCTGCACGGTGCTCTGAAAACGCTGTGACATTTAACATGCTGCTGGCATTTAGCGGCCGTCTCAAAGCTGGTGGGAGTCTCCCATCATGCCTGTGTGCTTTTTGCTGAAGGAGATTAAAAGCTCAGATAGCTGTTTAGTGTTTTTTTTTTTTTTTTATGAACATGCACAGAAACATGTATGAACCTGCAGGAGAAGGTTTCAGATCTGCTGATGTTACCAAAGAGGCGTCCAAAAATCTAATTTTAAAAGATCCAAACACAAACCAATAAAGACCCAAAGGTTATTTAATTTCCAAGTGAGAGTAGAGTGAAGTTGGTTTGTTGCACTTTTACAACTGATAAAAAAAATTAGATAAAACATGATTAACTACTGTTGCGGTTTATAAGCCAGTTTGAAACTTGAGGACAGCAGATTTTAGATTAAAGAGGCTGTTTTCCCTGTGGAGTTTTGCATTGTGAGAGGCTGCACGATTTCAGGATCATAAAGCTGTTATCAATGTACAAACAATACGACCGGTGGGTTTTTAATAAAGGTAATTCAATCATAAAGACGGCTTTGAGATGAAACTTTCCTAATTGAAAGAATTGAGACTGTGTGGCGGACAGACGGTTGACAGTGAAATATTACAGGATGACAGTTTCTGAACACAGCTGGCAGAGCAAAAAGACGGCTGACAAAATACAAATTAAACACAAAAAATCACTATGAAAAGACTGCAGTGTAATTATAACCATAACAGACACGACTGACGTATTTAAACCGCTTTGGTCAAACCACATCTGAAGCAGAAAAAGGACCAAGAAAACGTCTTACAGGAGACTTTCTGCTCTGTCACAACAGGAAAACACAGGTGTCATTCAGAAGGTTAATGAGGGCTGCATTCCATTTAGATGCTGCTTTTAACGCTGGAAAACACACAACAAGGCCAACTATGAAATATTAAGCAGGTGTGAACACAATGTGGGTTTCTGAGAAGAAGTCAGCAGCTTTTCAACACTGCAAGACTCCGAATGAAGTGCTGGATTTTCCTCGTTTGCTATTTTTTAACCTTGTTTGCTGAGTTGAACTAATGTCTGTCATGTCATGTCTCAGTTTAACCTTAATTGTGAAAGAAATGACATGCAGCTTCCTTAAGCCTTAAATTAAGTTATTAAAGTCCTTTCATTCATGTAGGAGCGGAGTGAAGGGCATTAAAGGCTTCGCTGTGTTTAACTGACTTTATCCCTTAAAGGTATTTAGCGTATTTCTGTCTAATACGTTTTTTTTAAGAGTTTAAGGGGATTTTAAAATGTAAAATTAAAGAGTTCTGTATTCTATTAAATGTGAAGGAAAGTTGTTTCTGCCAAATCTTCAGCTCTTCAGAAAGAACTTTCTGTCTGGCAGGAAGTCAGTGTGTCCTCAGAGTAATGAGACGAAGCAGAAACAAAGACCTTCGTCTGTCCGTCTGTCTGTCTGTCTGTCCGTCTGTCTGTCTGTCCGTTCACACTGCAGCATAAAAATAAGTTTTTTTATTTTATGTGCTGAGAACTAAAAGCATGTTAACATTTTACTGCTGTTTCAGCCTCTGATGTGTGTGTGTGTGTGTGGTACAGAGATGAGAGCCAGATACAGTTAAAAACCTGTTGTGTGTAAGTGCGTGTGTGTGTGTGTGTGCGTGTGTGCATGCGTGTGTGTGTGTGCGTGGTGTTGGTATAGTACATTGTGTCCGAGCTGCAGCTCTCCGTCTTACACGTCACCAAACTGTCTGCAGCTGCTGACGTCTGCTGCTTTGACTCAGTTCATCCTCTGACTCGTCATCTGCATCAACTTTTTGTCATCTTTTTCCAGATTTTCATTGAACTTATAAGATATTAATATCCCTTTATTTCTGGTTGCTCTGCTTCATCAAATACAAACTTGTTTGTGCATCATTTTTGACACATTTTCTCTAAATTCCACTCTGATATGTTTGATATCTCTGGAAACTCTGGGATCTGCACAATGTATGTTTGTTTGCACAGCTTGAGTTCTTAAAAAGAAGCTGTGAGGTTTCATAAGAGACTCTTCTTTATATTTGCAGTTAATTTTTCACAACAGTTAATTGTGATGTAAAAGACATTTGCACAATTTACACACTCAGAGGTTTTGTTGCTCTCACTTTGCTCGGTCTACAATTGATGATCTTATGCTTATCTTAGCAAAATGATAAACTGTCAGTTTTTAAGTTCAAAAAAGGACCCCCACCCCAAAAACATCCACAAATACAGCAGGTTGAGGAAAGAAAAATGAGCTTTGACAACATAAAGCTGATACAAGAATACAGGAAACTGGGAGTCAAAGATCTGAGGAGAAACACAAAACTCAACTGTGACAAATGAGGGAGGCAACAGGTGAAACAAATCAATCATCAGAAGGAAGGAAGGCACACAAGAAGTAACACAAGAGGAGAGAACTTACAGAATAAAACAGGAAATGATTGATTTCAATCCCAGACCACGACACAGATATCAATCATTTTTTTCCCTCAAGTCTCTGACATGATGAAAGGTTTGATGCACGTGGCTCAAGATGATTTAAAGAGAAGGAAATCTGTGGCCATGGAGGCTAAAGTTCAGCAAAGGTTAGCTGGAAGTTCATCACATGAACTCAGTAACTGTGGCTTCACACAACAAAACGCTGCAGTTCGGAGGAGAATAATGAGATCAAAACACACACAGACATCAGAAGTTTTGTCACCACCAATAGAGATTTTCTCTGACCACGTTTTCTTTTCATTCTTCACATTCACCTCCTGGATGATTATGTCTGTGCATACTTTGTGGTCGATTTCGGACTCGTACTGTGGCTGACTGCGTGTCTTTACAAACCTGGCCTGAAATCCCCGGCGGTCCGGCCGTGAGCTCATCTGCTCTCCTCTGTGTCGGTGTAATTACAGCCTGTAACCCTCCATCAGGGTTTTGTCTCTGTGCCGCTCGGCCAGACTGTTTGAGGAGCGACCAAATCACAGACTTCCCTTAAATGTACAAACAGTTTGCTCTGTCACGTCTTTGGCATTCAGCTGTTCAGTTCGTCCAGGATGAAGAGCAAAGAGTTGGACTGCAAGATTCCTCTGTTGGATCAGCAATTTACAATCAAAAAATGCTTTTCATAAATGTATTAAACATGCTTTTGCTATTTGTCTGCATGCAGGAAATCAGAAAAAAAGATGATGGTTTTCTCTTCAATTAAATTTGAATCAACCATCTCATGACCAAGGTTTAATCTTCAGCAGTAACTTTAACTTATTAGCACACTAACAAACACATGTGAAGGCCTTTGCATGATGACTACGACCTGCAAGGTGAAGGTCACATGACAGACTGTTTCAGCATCAGTAGGTTACTTCTTTGTGTTCTTGGTAGCTCATCTCCCTGCACAGGAAGGTCTTTCAGTGAAGAAGTTCATAACATGGCTGCCATTCGAGCAGCAGTGCAGCAGCTTGAGTTTATTTATCGACTGTCCACCTGCTTTCTTCCACCTTTATTGACCTCTGACAAAACAAAAACAT
The DNA here is from genome assembly GCA_029814665.1 of Acanthurus lineatus. Lineage (NCBI taxonomy): Eukaryota > Metazoa > Chordata > Actinopteri > Acanthuriformes > Acanthuridae > Acanthurus > Acanthurus lineatus. Next base: position 24,466,714 of record JAPZDV010000026.1, read on the forward strand.
TATATCGTTCAGAGACATTCATGCTAAAATGTCACTTCTGTACCCACATTTTTAAGATTTTGAGGTCATTGTTTCATAGTCACAGAATTCCCAACTGTCTCAGATCGAAACTGTCAGCAGGTCAGTAAAAATGTTGGAGAAACACGAGTTATTTTATTTAAAAATTAGATTAGATTAGATTAGATAGAACTTTATTGATCCCTTTGCAGAGTTCCTCAGGGAAATTGTGGAAAATGATTAAAACATTGTGAAAACTGACAGCCAGTGTGTTCTGATATCATCAGTAAACATGTCAGCAAGTTATTTCACCATATTTCTGATTTAACTTTGAGTTTGTTTGTTTAACCAATCAGAGTTGCAGCTCAAGAAAACTGTCTTTTACACCTTAAAGTTTGTTCATATAACCAACACCTTCCTCTTAAAACAGACCCATAATTTCTTCTGTGTGTGTGTGTGTGTGTGTGTGTTTATATTTTGCTCCTCTCCTGTTGTGTGTGTGTGTTGAGCAGCAGGAGGAAGAAGAAGAAGAGGAGGAGGAGGAGGAGGAGGCCCAGTTTGACTGAAGGCAAAACATCTATCAAAGTGAAAAGGCTCCCTGTCCCTCGGCGTACAGTAGTAATCATTTTAAGAGCCAGTGTGACTTTACAGAGGAAATAGTGGTTGAAAAAAGCAGCTTTGATGTTTGTTATTGGGTTTAAATATTCTGGTTCCTCTGCCGCCTTCATCTGCCCCTCCAGACCTTCACCTCTCTCTCATTTAGACAGACTCACACTGTGCTGCAGTTTACTGCTCTGTTTGCAGACAGGTGAGCCTGAAAAAAGACACTTTTTAAAAGTTAAATGAAGTGAAAACGTCATGGAAGTTTTTTCCGTTTTTACTCTTCCAAACATTCAACCTGTTTACTTCGTTCAGTTGTTTCATGGATTTCAATTTAAACTTAATAAATTCATTAAATTACTTTATATTTTACAGTGAGTCAAAATTCAGACTATTTGTTTTCAGAATTTTATTTAAAAGAACTATTTAAATAATTTTTTTTTTTTTAATTGGAATAAATTCAGCCTCTAAAACAAGCAGTTGATCCCTGTTATGAATCCAGAAACATTAACTTCTCTGAGAAATTTCTTCCAGATTTGCCAAACTCTTGTTGATGTTGCATTTCCTTATAATTAAAGTCTTTTTTAAAATTTATTGTCCATAAAAAAGGACAGCCTGAAGAATCAAAGAGCATGCACAGACTTGGACAGAAGAAACATGACTTTTAATATCCAAGGTTGATGTTGCAAGACTCAAAAACAGACACAGATGTTAAAGAATAGCATATTAATTGGTTCTGGTTCAAAAAGAAGGTTAGCAGTCGTTGAAGGTAAATGAGCCGAGTTGAGTCTGATTATGAGGAATAAGCTGCAGGTGTGCAGACAGGTAACGTCAGGTGAAGAACCTGTGTGCGAGTAAACTGGGCATGAATCTGAATCCACATGAAACCAAATAACAAACCAGTTGAAACATAAAATGCATTAAAAAACACACACACACAATACAAATGTGCAAAACAACCTGCAACAGTTCACACTGAATGCAAAGTAAACAAGTTCACAGCACGGCAGAAAAGCTGGAGTTGAGCCCGATGCAGAAAGCATCACCTCCATCAGCCCCCAACTGCTTCAGGAAAGACTTTTCATGAGTGTGTAACACCTTAATGGCATGAGATATTCCAAAGATCACAGATGAAATCAGTCAGCCATTTGTTGCCTTTTTAAACTGAGATACAGATGAGAGAATCTGTTTTCCAGAGAAGCATTTTAGTGGACTGTGAACTGTGAGAGATCTCAGTTTGACCTGTTTCAGCTTGTTCTTAAAGAGGCTGAAAACCTCTGAGGGCTTGTGTTTGAACACAACAGAGTTATATTCTTTACTTTCTGTCCTTCTCTGAGTGTGTGATGTGGAACAGAGACATGCATGTGATTGCAAAAGGCTTCCATAGTGTTTAATAAAGTTGCACATTAAGCTTCAGGTGTCTGCGAGCACAGAAGTGATATTATGGTCTTTCAGATCTCAGCGTGTTTTAACCTGCAGAGCTGCAGATGGAAAACTTAGCAGCAACTGAGGGAAACATAATTGCAGCTTCACTTCATCAACTCTGTGAAACATGTTACCTCAAACGCAGAGACGACTGCCACGTAGACAGAGAGAGAGAGAGAGAGAGAGGAGGGTGGGTGAGAGAGCGAGGGGGGGAGAGGGGTGAGAGAAATGGGTGTGAGAGGATGGTGGAAAAAATAAAAGAAGGGAGACAGAAAAAGTTGACAGGCTGAGGAGAAAAGGGAGGAAGGGTGAAAGAGAGGATAAGTGATGTGGGAGGAGGAAAGAGAGAGTGTCTCACAGTATGACCACCCCCCTCCTCCTCCTCCTCTCTCCTCCTCCTCCTCCTCCTCCACCTCCTCCTCCTTCTCCCTCCATCATCGGCTGGACTGTGGCTTCCAGGCAGAATGGAAAACGCCACGTTGCATCGCAGCTTTTTTTTTCTCCCTTCCTCCCTCCCTCCCTCCCTCCCATCCAGCTGTTCTTCACATCAGCTCTGTTCTGCACTGTGGGAACAGACAGGAGCAATCTACCAACCAGAGAAAGAAAACAACAAAACAAAAGCAGCAGAACCGACCCGGAGTGAACGTTTGCATGGAGGAGCGTGAGGAATGGATTTGCAGCTTGATTGCTCGTGTCTGTCAGCGGACGGCAGGTGTCTGAAAACTGATTCATAATAAATATGATGAGGGAGCTGAATGTTCCTCAGGCTGAAGAGGGTTTCTGAATGTTCCTCACAGGAACTCAGACAGAAGTTTGATACTTTAACCTTTAAAAGGAACTTTTAACTGCTGATGAAACAGTTTTAATGTAAAACTGACGACCCAGACAATCAGCAAAGTGATCATCTGTTTCTATACAGTTACTCTTCATGCCTGCAAGCAGATTTCTATTTGTATAGATTCATATAAATATTTGTTCAGTAGCTTTGAACAGAAAGTGAATTTTGGACCATAAAGGGGCAGAAAGTTAAAACTGCAATATTCAAAATTCTCACATTTCATCCTGAGTTGGGCATCAATATCTGAATCAAATGTCAAATAAATCCACTTAATAGTTGTTGAGATATTTCACTCAAAACCACAAATATCAGACTTTAATATGGTGGACTGACCTGCTAGTTGGACTGAAAAAAAAACATTCAAACATGATGTTAGAAAAAGAAGGTTTGAAAGCTCTTATTTAAGTTTTTACAATCAGATTGATTGGATGGCCAAATATTTGCATGTCATCTTTGTTAAACCAAAAAAAATGTGGTGATAATCACAAGAGCAATTAAAACTCCATTTAAAACATAGAAATTATTTTTAAAAAAGTGCAGACAGAGGACCGGGGATATAAACTCAGTTAGTGAACATGTGGACCTTCAGTGTGTCAAACCTGCTGACGTTATCGTCCTCATGACAGCTGTGTGACTGCTGCCGCATCTCAGCTTGACCTTTGACCCCTTCCCTCCCTGAGGAGGAGGAAATGATGTGTTACAGAGGGCGTGTCAAAGGGTCGAGGGAGTGACATCAAAGACGGGTTAAATTAGACCCGCTGAACGTTCTCTGCTACGAGTGATGTTTGTTTCCAGCTAATTCACACTCACTCGCAATTTATGTCGACAGGCGACTTTTATTTCCAGTTTAGGAAGCAGTGCGACGTCCTACAGACCCACAGAAATGTCAGGGTTCAAATTACAGCTGACTTATCTGGTATTTAACCAAACGTTTCCTGAGATGAACCATGAACACCTTATTTACACTTTAGTTGGCAAAGAAAACCAGTGAAAGATACTGACAGATGTGTTCAAAAAAGATCTGCTTCAAACATAGAACAATGACGTGTGTCTGATGTGTTTTATGCAAAACAGCACAGCTCAAAATATCAGATTTTATTGCCACAAACATGTCTACAAAACTCCAGACTTTTGCTAAAATTGTAAAGTTTAATCAGCTGTTTTGGCTGAAAATACTTGGTTTTAAAGCCAGAAACACGTCTGTTAAATGTCACAGCGTCTCCTCGTTAAAAACACCCACAAAAATGGCTGTAAAATGTCCTGATGGTTGCTAAAATTACCAAGTAAAACATATCAACCTTGATGTTGACTCCAACGTTTGTCTGCTGCTCAGGAGTCACCTCCTCCTCCTCCAACCTCCTCCTGCCATCTGAACTACGTCACATTGATTTGTTCTGTTTAAACGTTGATATATTACATTTAAAAAGTACAAACTGTCCTCATCCATGATTTGCACAGTTTGTTTAATTATTTCATCATGATTCTGGTGTTGTTTTTTTAAAATGTTCTGTTTTTAAGTCTAAAATTATAAAGTAATAGTGCTTTTTTAAAAAAGCATCAACAGGTTTATTTCTCCAGTACAGAAACAACTTGAAGGCTGCAGATTCCAGTTCAGAAACCAGAGTTAAGCTCCACCCACCAGGGCAGGAAGAAGGGAGCAAGGGAGGGAGTAATGGGAGGTTTTGGGTGAGGGAGGGGTGGGGGAGAGTGGGGGGGTCTGTGTCCAACTGGGACGTCCCACTGGAAATGTCTTCTGTGTGAACTGGCGAGGCTGTTAGATCGTCCCGGGCCCCGCAAACTGCTGACTTCTCTTCTGGTGTCCCTGCGAAGCGAAAGGTAAGAGCCCTCACTCTGCATCATGTGTCATGTGACGCTGGTCTGAAGGGACTTTGGCGACATGTAGCTGCTCTGTAAAGGAGTTTATATTTAACTTTTTAGCTTGCAAGACGTTTGAGGCGAGAGAACAAAGAAAGTCTGCAGAAACTTACTGACAAACTTTTGTTTCAGGCTTTTTTTCTTTGTGATTGTGCAATCATGCTCTAAAACTTCACTTTATGTTTAAAAGTTGTAGTTTCTTTTTCTGTCAGTCTGACCAAAGTAAACCAAGCAGAAAACTCTTTTCTTATCAGAGTTTACCACGCACAGTTTACAGACAATAATCTTAAAAACTCAATCCAATTTTAAAAAAATTCACACTCGATTACCTGCAGCAGATCGTCCAGCCGCTGCCTGTGTCGCTGTCAGAGGCAATTTCTCAATTTTCCATCTAATTTTCCACTTCTTTTTTTTTTTTTTTACCAAACTCAATTTTAAAGTTACTTCAACATGACTGACATCTGGTTTAAAATGCAGTTTCTGTGGCCTCAAACCTCAGTGAACAATCTCCTGTGTTATTACTGCTGAAGCAGCTGAAAGGAAAATCACTGCCTGCAGGTAAACAAGCTGTGATTATGAGGATTCATTCTCTGTGGAGGTATTGTGTGCCACATCGGCAACAGGAGCAGAGGGAGGAGGTGGAGGAGGAGGAGGGCTGGGGGGGTTGTGGCTCAGAGTGTGTGTGTGTGTGGATGGGGGGGTTGCACAGACTGACGCTGATATGATGTTTGATGTT